>NW_027019365.1:8374991-8472421 GCF_013076305.1 Rhopilema esculentum | reverse complement strand
TTGACAGCCATTTTGCTTGACAGCCATTTTGCGTGAACTAAATTAAAAAGCAGGAGGTTTACAGCCATTTCATAAGTTTAATGTCAGTAAACAAGCAGAAAGTGGACTTCACCTCGTCTCTCATAAGTGCAGAGAAAAATCAAAGAAGAGCATATAAAAGCAAATTGATATTTCTTCTACTTGTTGGGTCGAGTTTCGTGTTGAAAATATACAAATTTTAACAGGTAGCTTTACACATAATTCATCACCTTATGCACTTTAACAGAACTTGTCATGCTTCGTAATCTTATAAAAATCATAAGGAACAAAAAAGATAAAAGAAATAAATTAAAAGACAGAATTAAAGTAACAGAACGTCTAATTCCTGTGCTTTTGAAGCATTTCTTCTCAAAAAGGCTGTTTTAACAACCACAAAAATAAGTAAATGACTTGTCTACGTCATCAAATTTTCATCCATATGCTACCTTGCTAGCCGGAGTAGTTTTCTTTGTCAAAAATGTCAGGAATTGCAAACAAACTCTTATTCTATTATTCACATTACATAGTTTGTCAATGAAAAACTACCTGCGGATACGAGGCATTTCTATAATAGTTTCTTTTATAGTTTTTTCCAATTGGTGAGATTCAATCCAGCTGCCTAAATATGTCAAAATATCACGAAACTTCATGTTTAGCCGTCTTGCAGCTGTTTTAATTTCGAAGCAACTTGCAAAATTTGGTTTGACTTATAATCTACTTCTTAAAGATAACTTGTTATAAGATTTCAAGTTTGCTCCGTCATAATCTACATAGATTTCACGACCTGTAATCATTACATTCAGAAAACCGTCGCCTCTTTGTTCTGAAATGCCTATTTACATTTAAACTTTTGGCTTTCCTGCAAAACCACATAAATATTTATAAGATTCATAAAGCAGATCTTACAACTAGGAAATGACGTGGCTGTCTTCATCAGCTATGTTTAACGATGACTTTTTTTTCTTTGAACATTTCTGCTTTAATAATCCAACATCTTTTTTTTTCGTCATAGATTTTGAATTTTGAATTTTATGTCTTCTATTTAAGGATAATCTGGATGATTTTTTAAAATCCACCAAGAGTCCCCTTGATCGTAAGCATAACTGTTTTGATTGAAAAAGCTAAGAAAAGAAAATTCTAATATGTTTTTGGATCCTTTTTGAGATTTCACAGAAGAAATTTCATTCAGTCATGGGTATTGAAGTTTTGATTCAGTCCTAATGGCTAAGGTTTTCAAACATGTCAATTGGTAATCTGACAAAGTTTTGACAAGTCATTTTGCTGTTTCTCGCTTAACTTTTTGTTGATCAGACAAAATCTTATTCGAACAGTTTCACCAATGAACTTTTATGTAGACGACTTTTTAACTTTCATTACAAATTTGCTCAAGCTTTGAATTGAACTTTATTCCACTCCTTTTTTTGTGATAAGAATTGATGTTTTGTAAAGCCCCGGCAAAATGACTGGACATTTGCACTGGTCATGCACTGGACATTGCTCACTTGTTCAGAGTATGGACATCAAGAGAATATTGGTGATGGCAAAACGACTGAACAATGTCCAGTGAACCTTTTCCCTGTTGAAGAATATGCGCGAGAAAACTGGCAACAGGGTGTTTCGTTACCTTTGAAAATACACTTTTTATAGCCCTAACCGCATCATCGTATGTATGCATCATCGCATCATCGTATCGAAGAATGGCTAGGACAGCTAGGTTCATCTCAATCACCGTATTCCTGCTCTCTGTCATCTTATCGGAATTAAAGCTAATCTCTTCAGAAGACTCGTCGTTACTAATGAAATGCCTTTCTCTTTTTCATTGAATTGAATGTTAATATCGATTCCATTTCTTTTACGGTGTTTACTAGGAAAGTTTGTTGAAGATTTGAATGTGGGAAATAAGTTAACACCAAATCGAATCTGTTACATCAATTGCGCGTGCGCGAACTGGACAATATTCAGTAGAATGGCAAAACGACTGAACATTTCACTACAACATCTATGAACAAAAGAAATTTAATCCTGTCTGCTGAACATTTTTGACTGCCTTCAAAATCGATTGAACAACATTAAACATAGCTGAACAAGACGACGCAAAACTTACGCTGGACAAATGTCCAGTCGTTTTGCCGTGGCTAAAGTGAGCATTGATGACGATAGGCAACGAAAATCCTTTGCAGAACGAAACAATTTCTTGTCACAAAAGCAGGCACAGTGGCAAGAGTAAGCTGATTTTGATAAGCGGTTGAGTCCATATTTGTAAACATTGCAAATACAGCTATATTATAATAAAATTAAAAGTTTTGTAAAGGTTTGTCTTGACGAGGTGTAAACGACAAGACTGACTCATTGACTATCACTTTAGCTTTTTAGAGCCTAACACAGAAATTTATCTTTAGAAAATATAGATATGATTGAATTGAAAGATCAAACAAAGTGGATTAACTCCACTATTAGCATTTTTCATTTAAAATTGTTCTGTTACGGGAAAGATAGTAATTTTACTGCCATGATTGGCGCTGTAAGGTGGGGCTGAAAGCAGCTGCAGCTGCCATGTCATCACTATGCGAGATAACTTCATCTTCAATAAATCTTAACGCGAGTACAACGCAACGTAAGCAAAAAAGAAAAAGTGACGTAACCCAATTGTTCTGCCAGAATTTCGAAAAAGCTTGCAATGCGTAATGCATTTTCTTGCTCTGAATATCTGCTTTCCAAAAAGTATCATAGTTGATAGGAGGTATTGAAAATCTCTTTGTCATAAAAAAATTTAAGTAGTTCTTCTGTGATATGCACACGATTCTAGAACCCTCGTAATAAATATTTAAAAGTGGCTCCAAACAAACAATTTCTCCAACAAACAGAAGCATTAAGAGATTGAATAAGGGTGATTTTATTCATAATATAACACTTTTATTATCTACATTGACTGTACAATTTTGGCTGTTAAGAAAAGAAAAAAGTATGAAAAATATGGATATGCAGATTACAAAGACGCCTAAGTGACTAAGAGGCAAGGTGGCAGGCTTCAGAACAAGTAGATTTCCTATCAAAATAACAGGCAAATTAAATGATAAAAGTGTTACGCTCAGGTAGTGATAAAAAATGATGTAAGCTAATGTAGTTTGGATATTTTATCTTTGTCATTTTCATCACCATCCTGTGGTTTATGGAAATATTCATCACGTATTTCTGATATCGCTTGCTGAATGAGACACAAAGAGTAGCCAGGCTTATCTGTCATCCAATGACGACAATTCCATATCAAATACTGAAGCTTCTAAAACTCAACGTGAAAAGCAGATTACAAAAGTCCTTATCAGCATAAAATCTTTGTCAAATCTTAATCAATCATTTTGCCACCAAAATATCTCCATCACTTTAGAATATCAACCGTTAATGTTTTTTGCAGATGGCATGCAATTCGAGAAGATGTTACGAAAGAAGATTTTTGGAGCCCATTCTCAATCACTACCCATGTACATTAATCCTCTCGGAGTGGACGTGTATCTATCAATGCAGCTTTTAAGAATGGACGAAATCGTAAGTGAATACACTATTTCATGAAATGACAAAGAAAAAATTATTAAAGAAACAACAATAGAAATTCAAGGACTTTAACTTTTTAGATGTAAGACATTTTATTTTCACAAAATTTTTTATTGCAGCTGTATCTTTAAATGGTCGTCCAGAGTGACTCGGAAAACATCAACCCCAAAAAGCCTTCAATAGAACAATAATGTTTTTACAAGGCTTGAAGAACAGGTTTCCTTCACCTGTGTCTTCGTGTTTTTACTAGAAATGTGATATGGTAGTTCTTGGTACATTCTGTCAACGCGGATGATAGCTTTTTGTATGCTTGATTACCCCCTGGGAGTAATAACTTCAACTGTAACTCGCAAGTCTCCTATACTTGTGATAAACATTGCTTATCCACAAATTTGACAGCGTCATCAAATTAATTGTGATTACATTTGCAAACTATTGTTTGGTTAAAAAATCAAAATGAAGGAATATTGCCTAAAAGCTGGACGAGATCAACACGAAAGCTCATGTTCTGGTGATCTTATTACATTATACTAGTATGTTGATGATATTTTTATCGGCAACATACAAAGATTAGAATCTTGACAAGGAGGATAGCAAACCATTTTGCAAATTGAGGTTTTTCTATACAGCTTGCTGTGTTCCAGCACAAAGGGAATAAAGACGAGAAAAGTAATTGAAAGAAAACAGACAAAGCAACTTTTAAAGCAACCATTTTTAGACCTCAAACTATAACCATTGTTTATCTAAATGTTTAAGACTAACGTGGGCACCACAAGTAAAGCTTCTATTGCAGAAATCTTTTAAGTCAAGTATACACATGCCATTAAAATGCTTCGACCAGCTTTTCAATGCAAATGGAAGGCAGATGCTCTAACTCGTCATCTGTTTGCAGAAACTTTGTCTGTCATGATAATCAAAAGCTTTGGCGCAAACTTTCAAAAGCGGTTTCGTCTTGAATTTTTCTCGAGTAGAGTGATCAACCATAGAATCCGCATTCAAAAGCCAGATCGGATTGGAATGAATGCAATGTTTTCTTATGCACATAAATAAGATTTACCCAATATTAATCTTTAAATCTGTTATCGTATTGATTTTCTTCCATCACCTGCAAATAGAGAAAAACATTTTGTACAGTCGAAATTATGTATTTTGCAAAATGTGTTTGCATAGTTAAGCAAACTTAAACTATTTGATTACAGGAAGACGTAATGATGCGAATGTTTTCTAGTAATCTTAAGCAAAAGATTGAGTCGTATTCAGATTAACTGAACATGCATGGAAATAATGACAATGTTCAATTTGAGGCGAATCTATGATATACTTGTGATGAAAAGGGTCTAGAATAATCCGAATTTGACTTTGTGTTAGTTCTTTGTTCCACTGGTAGCATAATTTGAACCATCTTTGCTCTGACATTTCATATATGCTAAAATGTTGCTTTCCACAGTCCAACTTCAGGATGTCTTTTAACGTGTGAGGGAGAAACTATACCAACATAAAGTATATATACTCAAGGCCAATAAAACATCAGAGCACTGCTACCAGTATATGTGCACTGCTACAATGAGCACAAAGCTCCATAATCGTGCTATCGGTGACAAAAAACAAAGGCCCAGGGAGACCAAGAAGGCGTACCTTGTCACATAATAAACATGATTACCTTAATCGCATTTTATCAAGCTTTGTATAGGTTCTTTGTTCTATTGGTAATATATCTGGAACCCTTCTTGCTCAGTCATTTCATATTCTAATAGTTTTGCCGTGTCTTTGCAAAATTTTCTCTTAACTTATTAATGAACAAGAATTTATACAGAATATGGAGATTACTTGAACAGAGTTTCAAAGCCATTGCTACTAAGATGGCATTAAAACTTGAAACTGAAGCCAACAGATTGGTAAATTTCCAGAAAGATTAAAAGATTCACACCAAAAGCTATCTTGAAGTTAAGCTGGAAGCTCCTCATTGATTTTCAGAACATTTTTCAAAATAAGTCTTTTATATAACCTAACGTGACTTGTAGCGCAACACTGCCGGTGGCATCCTAGTTTCCATCCACAGCTGCCTTGCTTAAGGTGCCACCAGCAATGAATGGTTAGATGGAAACATTTGCCATCTGCCACAAAGTTTATATAGGAGGCAGTATTGACTGTACATTATGAGATCCCTGATATTCTAAGACCCCAGTACATTCCATTAACAGATGATAATTAAGCTTTCGCGTGAAATTAACTTATAATGTGCTAAAAATGATCCAAAAAATGCAATAATTTTTTCGAGCTAAAATTTCATCTTCACGCTGAAGCAATTGCCATCTAACCATCTAAGATGTCAGTGCATTTTTGAAAGTATATTTTGAAGTTGAACCTGAATTCAATGTCTATAATGCTGAACATTAAGGAAAACAAGGCTTGATTGATGCTCGTAGGTCCAATTTTGGCCACATAATCGAACTTACGAGCAAGATCCCAAAACAGAAAAAGACTGGACTTTCTTCTTGATTGACAATAAAAAAATACGCTAAGGCTAATTCATTCAAGATGCAATAGATTGCAGATGGTATTCTAGATAGGTAGGTTGATAAAGCTATTAGAAGCACCGACTTTTTGAAGAGACGGGGGAAGGTTTGATGATGTTATCGAGATCACATTATTTGAGATGCCATGGATATCATACGAATCTATATCTAGCCGACGCATAAGATCGTACAAAGGCCTTCGCAATATAGAGCTTGCACGCATCTGTTGACAACCTTTTGATAATTGCAAAAGGTATCATGTCCTTTACTCTTATGAGTCGAGAAACAGGCGTTCATTTGCTTCATTTACACAAAATGGATTCGTTCTCTGTTTGCTAGACTTCTTTGCAAAGGGAGAGAAAATGTTTCCAGATCTTTCCACCAGCCCGTCATTCCACCATTGAAAGTTCACTATAAGCAAACCTTCTTCGGTCTCAGCCAATGGCATATTCAGAATAAATTCCTAAATCTCGGTCAGCCGTCTTGATTCAATTACACACACAAACGCAAAGGCGCTACAGTGATGTCGGAACGAAATTTATATTCGGGGTGGGGCTACCAATTGTATTGCTTCTCATTCAGTACACTGTTTTAAAGGAAATATACCACAGTTTCACAATTATTATGCTACAATTATAAAGAAAACATACTACAGCTCCAGCCACAAACTCCCCGCTTCCGACGGCTCTGTTCTATGTTGCGCAGGGCTTGATAGCGTTCTTTTTGCCGCTCCCTAGGGGAGAAAAACGTTTATCTCGCACGGTGACTTTCACCCTATGCCACTTCAGGACAATGGCATTGCTTTTCTAAAAGATGGAAGCGAAATTATTAACCAAATAACCAATTAAAACTGTGCCTGCACTGTCTTTCAGGTTGACAATAAGGTTTAAATATGTTAGGGTTGCTGTTGATGTTTATATTTTGAGACAATGCATCTTTTTCCAAGGGAGATTTTCATTTTGATCAACTTACGGTTAAGTAATCTTCAAATGTTATGCAATCTCATCCACCCTTAGGAAAGTATTAAAAAAGCCCTTACACATGGGTAAATTTTTTTTGAGAATGTATCGCATTGAGATTTCTTGAGCACACTATAGGTGTTAGAATAGAGCAGCGAAACAAAGTGTGAACGCAAGCAATTTAATCATTGTTTTGTACTTGCAACTAAAACAATTGAAAAGTCAAGGAGTTTTCTTGAAAAGAACCATGAAAAGAGACTGCCACATGTAGATTAGATTGTAAGCTGTGCGGGGTTTGATAAGATATTCCAGCAGAATTTAAGATATAAACGTATTTTGTTTAGGCTTTAACGAAGCGAGTCATTTTATCATGTGATGATCTAATTGACTATTTTTGCCACCGACTTCTTATGCAATATCCTTGCAGGCTGCAAATTATTTGCCGTTGTCATATGACTATTTATCTTAACTTTTTTGGACATCTGCTCGCTCCGTTGCTTTTCAAAATTGCACCGACATTCAACTGCAACCCAAAAGCTAGAAATGTCATTTCAAAATTGTTATGATCCGAATCTGCAGCTCTGTTTTAAGCACAGATTATTTTATTTGATTGAAAGCAACAATCTCAAAATTTATTAGCTACTCATACGTTAATACTTCTCAGTTATCAGGCGATGCAGAGAAGAATCTATTGAATTTTATTCTTTTATAGGGTTAGGTGCGGTGTTTCTACCTTGACAGTAGGAATTCACGTGTTTTGTTAATTGGCGTCAAGAAACGTTCGATAACCGAACCAGTTTTTACAGACAAAGAAAGAAAGTCGATTAAGAACCCATTAGGTTAGGCTTCATCTATGTACAAATATGGTATTGAAAGCTCCCACAGTTTTCTTTGGAAAGCTGCCTAAAACACTCTTCATATTTCAATCAGTGGTATTTTGTGATCAATAACGTTTTTTTATTGTTATTTCGAGACCATGCTGCAATTGATCACACAGATATTTATATCATGGTTAACAATATTTTGAAAACATTACTATCATAAATTTTAACTGACTTGAACAATTTAGCAGCAGGTGAGTTTTATATATCAAAATAGCTATTAGCCCAGACCTTTTGTGCATAATGAAAAGATGTTTTAAAACAGTACTTCGACAGTACTTTAAATTGTACACAGAGTACAGTCCAACTTTGATAATTCGGCAACAGCTGAGTTTTCAACTTTAGTTACTTTATCTTTTGTTCGATTATCTTGAGAATGATCATTAATCATCTTTGTTTGCAACTTAGATTTATAAAAACAGAAAATGGATTGGTGCCAGCATTGTGACTTTTATCATAATACACACCAATTCGAATTTTCTCACCTATGAACTCTTTAAAGATACCTTATAAATGACTTTCCTTACATTTTAGAGTGAAAAAGGACAAGCTATAACGTCAAAGCTCATTCTTCGTCAGGTAGCATATAACATTTTTTAACCGATAGCTCTTCGTCAGGTAGCATATAACATATTTCATGTAGATTGGATATATTGCTGGCAATTGCGACAAACGTTCGATAACCTCATGCATTTCTTACTAAAATACAATATTGGAATAACCTCGTTTGAGCAACTGATAGCTTATCGTAAAAGTATGCCTTAGTTTCTTCAATCACCCTATAGGTTATTTATATCGGATATTTTTAACACAAATTTGACTTGCAATGATGAAAACATCTTTCAGGAATGGAGCAACCCAACCCTTCGCTGGAAGCCAAGTGAATTTGGGAACGTATCAGAAATTCTTATTGGCAAAGAAAAGATTTGGACTCCACAAGTTCATCTTTTCAATGGGTGAGCTAAATATAACATGATCAGCACGAAAGTGTAAGAAAGTCATTTAAGAGGATTGCTTTAATGTGATTTCCTGTATCTTGCCTTGGCTAAAAAACAACGTCAGAGACCCAGTATCAATAAGGAATCATAGAAGAAGGAAGTCTAAGCTCTGATAAAATCCACTTTGAGATATTAAGACAAATATCAGATTGTCTCCGTATTAGTCGGGAAAGCATTTTCCAATTATTGGACAAAATCCACTCCCAGCAACAGGAATCATTGGCATCAAAACCAACAAACTTGAATACTGCAGCCTGTTGGCAAAATCACATTTACCAGAAAACTAAAATGGCGAAATGTTTCGGGTTATCGGTATTGTCCGATCATCGTCTCATTAGGCCTGGTTCCCATAAAATCGTAAGATGGTCGGCGACTGTACCAACAGATATTTTTCAAACATAATATTACTCTTCCCTTAAAGGGCAATAAAGAACAAAATTGACAAAGATGCGATCAAAATCCTCGAAAGCTTGATGGTGACTGTCAGTAGCGATGGCAACTGCACGATGACGTATGCTGACTTCTACAAGAGCACTTGCGAGATTGACGTCACCTACTTTCCGTTTGATCAGCAACATTGCGATCTTGAGTTTGGGTCTTGGAATTTCGACGAAAGGTATTTAAGACTCAAAGTTAGAGATCCAGATGCGCTCGGAGACAAGTCTGAGTACAAAAATAATGGAGAATGGGAGATCGCGAAGGCCATTTTATATGAACATAAGGTATTGATTGTGTTCTCATATCTTCGTCAAAGTTTATGGTTCTGTGGTAGTTGATACTAGAAATCTTCAAGTCGAATATATAAAATATTTTACAATCTTCTAAATAGAAAATGAGCTACTAGTATGTGTCGAATTTCAGACAAGTCGCCCTTAAATAATGAATCAAATCAATAATGTTCCAGGGGGTTAATTCGAGGTTATTTCTTTTTACAATAAGGCTTGTATACCAAAATGGCCCATCGCCAAAATAATTACTATAGTTACAGGTTAATAAATTAATAAAAATCTCAGAATAAAGCAAACAGCTAATGCAAAGATAAACAACTGTAAAAAATTATAAGCTAAAAGGTTAACTTTACCTAGATGAGCACAGAGAGGATTGGTGTAGTGCTACAAAAATAACAAGGGGGAATCTTGCACAAAGTGTTGCGAAAAACAATAGCAAAAGTATAAATTTTTCAGTTTTCGGCATTAACAAGGGGTCTCAGCCCCCTGACATAGAGGACTTCCCAAACGATTCCCGTGATTCAAAAGCCAGCGATATAAAATTAGCTATTTATATCAGACAATCTATATTTTCTTGACTCAAAAACCAGATAAACTCAAAAATCACAAAGATCAAGGGATGAGATTCTGGAAAATTTTGAATAAATCATAGATTACAAAGAATTCCTACCAGCCTCGTACAAACTAATAGAACATGAATTTTTTCATCCACAGCAGTTTCATCAAAAGATTGACAATATGGACATTTTCTATCAGTCCTAAAAATAGGATTCTTCTTGTATCTACCTGTTTCAATCCTGTGGTTTTGAGCACTGAGACGTTGTTTTGCAAAGCTGGATCTTTTCTTTTTGCTAGGTATCAAGTCTAAGTAATGCTCAAACTTATAAACGGTTTTGAAAGTTGCATATGTACAAGGCGACTCGAACAAGAGCGTCATCTGCGGAGTGATGACGTCACGAAAATCCATTTTCGTATTTTTAGAATTCTTACTTCATACCCTGAAGAACATTACAAAATAAGTCTAAATATGCAAAATCCGTTTGACCTGTTGCAAATCCACTGGGATATTGCCACAGAAGCACGGGCTCTTTGTTCATCAAATCACTGGTAAAAAAACATCTAGATATTAACCAGGCTAAAACAACAGAAACCCATTAGAAAATTCAACTGACCACATTTCAGTCAATTTTTAAACGATTCCATTGATTTTGTCTATATAGCGGTATTTCATGGTGAATTTTCAAATTTCAAAAATTTAAAGGTTTTTGATGACGTCGCAATTTACCCCTCTATGACATGGCAATGATTATGAAGACTTTGACCCTCGTGCATGAGAACCAGATAGCCATGGCTAGGCCTATCTATTCGCAACTTACCTTCCATTTGCTTCCATGCCCAGTTAGCTCAGTCGGTAGAGCATCAGGCTTTTAACCTGAGGGTCGCGGGTTCGAGTCCCTCACTGGGCGCTTTATTTGCGGACAATTATAAACAGGCACATCCTTTTAATTTCCTCCACAGGGACACGCATAGGTATACACTACAAGCTTTTTATAAAACAACCCTCAAAATACAGGCACCGCGGAGCGTTGAGAGAGTGGGGGCTAAAATAGTTGGAGGGGGGCTAAAACCGAATAAAAAATGGTTTGACTGGTAAATTTATTGCATTTTGGGCAAAAAGTTGTGGGCTATCGCCCCCACAGCCCCCTTCTCCGCGGCGCCTGTAAGAAACATCAGGCTGAGATTTGTCCAAAAATAAGAACAACATAAGGAAGGCTGAAATCCAGCCTTCGAAAAATTATTGAAAAAATCGAAAAATTAAAGAGTAGCAACAGAGCAACAGAAAGCGACGAGAAAAAAGCATTGAAACAACAATTGAATAGATTTATTAGAACAAGAACGGAAATTCGATTACAAATAAATAAAAGAATTAGAAACACGAGAGGCTGAAATTATGTGTAAAAAGTAAGAAACGTGAAGCTGAAACTGGAGCCAATTGTTCCTACAAAAAATTGTGTAGCCAAGGTTAAAACAAAAGAGGGTTAAAATGTATCCGCTTCTAATACGAGTCAATGGAAACGCCAGTTTAATTTCAACTCGTTTTTATCCGATTTTGATCGTTTCTACAAGGATTGTGCAAAGACAGTAGCGGTTTTAGGTACTGTGGGGCCCGGGGCCAAAGGTTGCTGCGGGGCCCACGCGGTGCCTGGGGCCTTGGCCCCTTAGACCCCACTTAAAACCGCCACTGTGCGAAGAGTAAAGAAAACATTTGGAAAAGGAAATACCAACCTAAAATGAAAGACCCAGCAAGCTTATGAAATGAAGTGATTTCGGAGACTGCCCCCTATAATTCATTGCACATTCTTGTTTTATTACCTGCTTTTCTTTTTATAAAACAATTTATATGAACATGAGCCTCAAAATTGACCAAAAGTTAAGAACAAATTAAGAACAGGCTAAGGCTGAGCTTTTGCAAAATGGAATTTCGAACAACGTTTTACAAGGATTTTTCAACGTTTCCAAAAACAAGGATTTTTAGCCATGTGTTGGTGCTTGTTCGGTGCCATGTGACATGAGCATTTTTAGCCACGTGTTGGTGCAAAATCGTTATAAAAATCGTTTAGTAAAAAATCGAAAGTGTCGACTGGTAACGATAATGACGCTGAAAATGACAGAGGTGACGATTAAAACAAGTTTTTTGTCGCTACAGTTTCTTGTCATTGTTTTGATGATAATTGCTTTATGTAATTATGATTAAACTCTATTCGAATTATAAAACATGTTTCAATTCCAGGTGAAATTTCGGTTGAATGATCGTCAACATCGCATAGTGGTATTGCAATTACACGTGAAAAGGAAGTACTTCTTTTACATGATGAATCTTGTCATTCCGTGTGCCCTTATTGCCTGCATGATTTTCTTGGTTTTTTTACTTCCACCAAAATCAGGGGAGCGAATCAGTTTAGGAATAACAGTGCTTCTTTCGATGGCAATATTTCAGGAATTGTCGTCAGAGAAGCTCCCAAGCAGTTCAGATACGTTTCCTCTGTTAGGTACGTCTGCCTCGATTTTCTTCAAATGCAATTTGCAATAGATTACCGTGTTGGCATGAGAACTCAGGTGCCCAGACAAACCCTAAAACCTATAATCATATAATCAGATTCCTTAATCCTTCCAGAGTCCAATTAAGCTCATCTGAATTATCATCTAAGGTAAATCAAGAGGTCGAAATTTTATATTGAAGTAATTTTTCACCATTATTAGAAATTTTTCACCCCAAAAGTAACTTTGCCAACAATATGTTAAAATACTATTCCTATCTATCCGGTAATATTTTGCACAAGACAGCCTCTTCCGAAGCATAATTATAAAAAGTGCTTTGTGAGAATTCTTCTATGAAATAACAAGAACAAAGGAAATCTGTATAGAATGCGCTCCCAGTAGTTTTAGCTGGCTTACACAACGAGAATATGCAAATTAAAACTAACTTCCACTGCGCAAGTAGCCTAAAGGCTGCAAACAAGCAAGGTTTTTCTATCTTATCACAATAAATACCAGTGAAGACAAGATAGCCTGCAAGTTTAAAGTAACAAATGCGCTGCAGATAAAACAGATAAAGAATATACATTATATTCCTTCACGTTAATCACTGGGTGAGGCATTTTTAAATACATTCTTCATACGCAATTCAAATGCTTGTACAATGCAGACTACACCTGCTTGTTTTATAAAATCGTGCAGCTGAAACTTTGCTTGAGATTTTAGCATTGATACTGTTGAGAATATTATGGAGCTGCATTGCTCCGTCTTTACCCCAACATTGGCTCTTCAATAACTCGAGCATTGGCTCCTGAATACACCAAATCAACCAACGACCTCGTTTTGGGAATAACTCTAGACCTCATTGAACGATCTTTCTCGCTCTGATTATAAGTTCTCGTCATACTTTGTAGTGACTGTCCATGTATGGTAGATTTAATGATATTTTAACCTTGAACACTTGTGATAGATTTGACTGCAAATATCACCCCATGTGACACTTTTAAGCCTCCGTTGCAAAACACGGTCAAATGCTTTAAAAACGTCCAAACTTTGTGTCATCATAAATCGATATCATGAGCAATACTATCCGAATTTTTAAAATGCAGAATAAAATTCTAGTCTTTAATCCAAATCTGAAATAAAAAATTTAGTGCAAAGAAATTTGAAGCACATTCAAAACGAGGCTGCAAGTTGGATTGGCGACTATAAGCAATGGCCATTTGGATCCAAAATGAACTATTACCATATCTCTATGACTATAACTGACTTACTGTCTTAAATGGGTAACACTCCTTGGGTCTTTGCCTTTTCCTTTTGGTGCGATCTTTGCCTTTACGCTCAACAGCGGGTACTGGTATTAAAAGTCTTCACAAAAATTTGATCTGCCCGACTTTTTTGGGTTTTCCACATTTTCTCTTCCCTGTAAACACGTAAGACGCATGCCTTTCTTGAAATTGAAATGCTTGTAAAGTGCAGACTACATCGAAAGCTCTCTTTAGGTTTTAGTATTGCTACAGTCGAAAATATCCGTTTAACTTTAAAGATGGCCAATTTAATGTGTACGAAGTTTCGACACAGTTTAGCTTCATAGATATTAATCTTCCAGTTACAAAAATCTGCTAGCGAATAGTACTAAGCTCTAAACCACCCTTTACTCATCTTCTCAGTTAAAATTTTTCCTTCAAGAGGGTTGCCTCTACACCAGCTAACTTACCTGGTCCTTATGCATCGAAACATGGTAATCTATTGCAGTATTCGTGAAAATTGAACACATTTGTTTGGTAATTTATGTGCTCCTGAACAGCATTATTTTTAATCATGGTGATTCAGGCTTGATACTTGCTTGCTAGTGCAAAGAAACTTCACTTTCGAAATTTTTTCACTGCTATTTCATTTTGCTGCTGTGTTGTTTTAACTAAAGTTTAATCTGCTTTGTTTCATAAATGTAGCTAGCAAATCATACTTTTCGCAACAACTGGAGTTAGTCGATTTGCTATTCATTGCCGAAGCAAGAAAAAAATATTTCTACGAAAATAAAGTGCAAATAAAATATTGAAAAAGTGCAAGTCAATTTGACACAATTAGTCAAAAGTTCATTTCAATCTAAAAGCTTTTAAGTCATATGTTGTCAGCTTGGAGAATATAGTTCTTTAACATTTATGACAATCGTCAAGTAATAAAACGTGCAACATTGCTAGAAGCGGCCTAAAACCTTTTAAATCTCGAAAGTAAAGTATTAAAACGCACAATTCATTCAAGTATCTAGTCCAGAAATCCGTGTTTAAAGATATGTTGCACGCTAAATAGGGTACCAAACAAATTGTAGAAACAGCAATGAAAACCAAACCAAATTAATGCTTAGTAATTCCCTAAATTTTTGTTCACTTTCAATATTGCAGTTGTTTAAAGTATTAAAAGGGTAGCTTTAACGCAACATTGAAAAGCTTGCTTTCTTTATCTCTTATTTCCTTATTTGCTTATTTTCTGTTCCTCTCTTTTTCAAACTGCCCAGCCTGATGTTTTTATGCTGATTCTCTTTGTTTAAATTCTCTTCTTTATGTTCAATTCTTTCATAAACTGATATAAATTTGTTTCTCCAACAAAACTTCAATAAGCTTTTGTCTAAAAATTATGCGAATTATTCCTAGTCCTATGTTTTTAAACTAGATTTATGTGTTCTACGTTCTCTTATAGGTATTTATTACACGGTATCAATATTTGAAATTGGTATGGCAATGGCGCTTAATTGCCTTGTGTTGAATTTCTATCATCGCAACCAACGAATGTCGCCTTTGGTTAGGAAAATCTTACTAGGCCGGTTGGCGACGCTTCTGCGTGTTGAAATTACCCCAAGAAAGCATAGCAAAGACATGCCCAAAGAAGAATCGTTTTCAGAGTTTGATTCGTCTTTTGCAAAAGCCAAAGGCCCCAGTTCTATCAATTTAGGAACAATTTCACACATGGCAAATGAAAATAACACTGAGGTGACACTGTCTCGAATGGGATCAATGAGAGGCTCCTTGAGAGAGAGGAAGAGTCATGATAGCGATATGGAGGAGGGTAATGGAAGATCCAAATCCCCCCTGATTTCAAGGAAGGCCATAAAAGGTTTGAACGATGGAGGAGCAATTGGAAACGGTGTGGTTAATAAAGATGCTGTTGAATCAAATAAAAACGGAGAGGAGTGGAGGGACGCCGCGAAGGTGCTAGATCGTCTTCTTCTTGCGATTTCAATAGTAATTGGTGTTGTTTCTGCGTCAGCAATATTTATGCAATCTGAAAGGTTTCGGGATATGGTTCTCTTTCGTGACAGTCCCTAGCATTGGTTGATGAATGCTGCGAGCTTGTCAAAGCAGTTCTCAGAATCTTACCGTCTCCAACCATGCTTTAACCACAATTTTTTATTTAACCCCGCTTGAATTCTAAACGCAATAAAAATGTATGACTTTGGCTTGAGTTTGGTGAAATCAGCAGTCTAGTCATGGTTCTTGTTGGATGTCCCTTGATTGGAGATGTTGCTTTGCAACTGATTTTTAAAGAAACACAAAGATTTTTGTCTTTGTAATTGTCACAAATGCTGTGGACCGGATTTGGTAGATGCTCTGTAATGACAGAGTGGGTTGAGTAAGGCCATTGCCTTTGAACTAGGCTTGTTGACTACGTTGTCAAAGGAGAAGATTATCAAAAAATTACAGCTGGAAGCTTTGCTACTTTTGAGACTACTTTTGTTCAATGAGCATTGTAGTACTTGGATGTCCTTATCTCTTGACAAGTGTCACACTGAAGCTTGATTTACAAGTTAAAAGATGATGTAATATGTTAAGAAATTAACTTTTTATGATATGTCTCAACAGCATCTATAGCGAGATATTTCTCAGGTGCTTTTTGTTCGACTTGTAATAAATGAATCTAGAATTTTGTTTACTAATTATAAAAGCAATAGATGTCTATCTATTTCCAACCTCAAGACATGGTAAATTTCAAAATCAAATAATTTTTTAATATTTCTATTGAGTATCAATAGCAATATTTGCTCAATAAAACTTATCAGCCTCGAACGTAAGTAGTGTGGTGTACTGACCTCCCTTCAGTGCTCCATAACTCACCATCTTTAGCCAGCCTAATGCACTCCAAAATCGTTCTGCCTGTCCATCTTTTTATGTCATTTATCCAATTCTTTCTTGGTTGACCTTGCATTCTCGATCCTTCCACATTCCCATGCATTATGGTCAGGGGCGTCGTGGCGAATGAATTCTGAGGAGGCCAGAAAGAACAATTTTCCAACGAAATTTCTTTGACTTAATTGAAATAGAAGCATTTCATGTAAGTGTAAAGGGGGGTGGGGCGGAAAAACTCATAACTTTTGCCTTAGCTGGAAAGAAAATTGAAAATGAACTTTTTAACTTGTCTCTGTTTCTTCATACTTACAGTGAATGTCCCTGACATCCGTAGATTAGGACAAGGATAGAATGAACTTACTACCTGAGGCGGCACCATGGTTGCCGCCGAAGGGAAACATTTTTTATGATCTAATGATTCAAATTCGTCGGAAATCGCATTATTTGAAACAAATTTTAATCATAATATCTTATTCTTAAATTGAATATCCACTGGGGAATATCGATGGTTTCGATCGACATCTACCTTGTTTTACCTTACGCAACATAACTGCATAAATTTTCAAATCTGGGACACAATATTAAATAATCTGGTGATACTCACAAAATTCGTACTGTCCCGGTTTTCAATATCTAATAAAGATATAATTTCTACCGATTTTGACCAAATTCCATAACCAAATTTGGCCCTTGAAGTTTCGGATTTTAACTGACAAAATCTGAACAGCAAATCACTCTATGGTAGGAATCGTTAAATCCTGAGAAATAATTTTGTTTTGTGGAAATCTAGTATTTTCTTTACAAAAGTGAATTGCCTCTCGAATTTACGGTAAGTACTTTAGTCCAAGTAATTTATGTTGCTAAGAGTTTGAGAAATACACACAGCTTAAGTTCCGACAAAATTTTCCGACAAAACTATGATTTTTCCGAAAATCTATCAAATTTTGAGAGCAGAGGGGCCATGCCCCCTGGCCCCCAGCCACGACGCCCCTGATAATGGTGTACGGCAGGGTCCCTGATCAGCGTGTCACATGTCCAAACCATAGCCGCATATTAAATGGGCCTGTATTGAGAGTTAGGCCAATGAAGGTTCCTTATCGTTTAAAGATACGCAGTAAGTAGCTTTTTTGACTCTTTGGGTGTAATTTCGGTTGCAAATGGATGTAATGAACACGAGTTTTGCTCATATCAAGGCTGATTGTTTGGTTTCATTTGAACGAATCTTTTCTATGCAAAAGCTTTTTCTATGTAAGGCTATACGTACAAACCTACCGATCAAAATCGTTTTCGATAATATTGACGAAAGCCTTATCAATAAGATGGCTTAAATTGGAAAGCCTTTAAAAAAAATATTGAAAATCCTGGTTATGAAAATCCTGATTTTTAAATAAGACTTTCTAAAGTCTTGTTTTTAAGGTTCAAATACGATTTTGGAATTCAACTCACTCATATGAACACCGAGGCTCGATTTGCAAGAAAGACATCTTAAGAACTTGACCAGCCTTAGATGAAGAATTGGAAGGAAAAAGCAATGAGTATTTGAAATTTTAATCCCAAGTTAACAAAATAGAACAGATTAGTTTATCTACCGTGCGGTAAAACATAAAATTTGCTGTATGTAATTGTAGAATCATCATTTTTGAAAGAAGACAATAGTCGAGCTCAAATTATCTAAAAAATTTGACCATCGAACCTCTTCAAAAAATACCTGGCTCGTTTCAAATATATGAAATATATGAAAACGAGTCTATGTTGGCATGTAAAGGTGAAACCGGAGGAATGAGATTCAATGATCATTTTACGTGTGTCATTATACTGAAAAATGTATTAAAAAATTCTAGCAATTCTTTTCAATGATTTTACTACTTAGATTGGTTCTGGCTCCTCTTCTAATTTCTTAGAATCGAATATAATTTCATCGCCAACTTTTTAATGTATAACTTTTTAATCTACGTAAAGCCTTATGTTCTCAAAACCCTTCCTTGAACCACGACATCTTGTGGTTCAAGTGCAGTCAAATTTATCAGAACTGATTAGGAAGGTTTAAACATAATTTCGAAAATTGTCAAGACCAACTTTTCGGAAATAAAGTCATGTTTATAAGCATCCTGTAGTTATAATTCAGATTTCAAATTAAAAGAAGTAAATCCAATCAATCGCGTTAGCTGAATTTAAAGTGCCTCCGGATAGTCCTGTAATTTCATTGTCTTAATTCCTGCTTGGATAATTGAAATAGTTTAAAGTTTGCTCTCTATTGATGCCGTTTCCGAAAATGCAGAAAGTGGTTTCCCAGGACGACAAAAATAACTCAATAAATATGATGATCGTCGCTGTACTGTTATAATTTGCTATTAAAATGTTATTTATAATCAACAATAAAGCATCAAATAAGAGAGTTTTGAGTTTAAAGTTCTTTTTCTTTGAAGTCATCCCAAAACATCATATTCCACGAGGGCTCTAAAAGAGATATAAATTACTTTTAAAAAAGCTACGCGATTAGACAAAGAACTACCTCTGGGTCAAAATGCAAACAGAAATGCTGGATAGTCCATAACATAGCCTTTTTGGACAAACATATTCATATTTTATGACTCTCAACTAAAAATACTTGTTTCTAGGACATATAAATTACATTAGGAACTGTTATTGATTGCAAATTACTTGGCAAAAAACTTCGATTTGTTTTAACCAGGTAATTGGATAAGTTTCTAATAATTTTATTTTGGTAGAAGTTCACCTGTCCTATTTCTATCCCATCCTGATTGACCTGGTATCTTACGCAAGGACCAAGATAAAACTTTTACTTTGGGTGGGGCAGCCCCGAAAAAGGCGTGCAACAATAGCCGTTTTAAAAAATATATGTCAATATTTTGCTCATGCTGCTAAATTGTTTCTGGGAATGACAAGGCCATTGGTCCCACGGGCCCCCTGGTCCCCCTGCCCCCTGCCCCCTGGCCCCCCTGGCCCCCTGTATTTCAGTCCTTGATATAACATGCTTGCGAAAGAAGACTGTCAAGACCAGGGCCATCGAGATCCTCATGAGATATCGAGATTCAATTTTCATGGACCTATTGTGTTGAAAAACGTGTCTCTGTGGTCCATATTTCGTCTTGTCAGCTCTGATTACGGCATACAAACTCAGGACCAGTAAAAAACCGGTTAAACAGAGTCAAGTCTGAATAAGCTGGGCTGTAGGCTGTACAAAGCAGTAAAAGAAAGAACTAAAAACAAATAAGGTAGTCTACCTACGTTTAGCTTGCAGCTTCAGCTGTGACGACCACTTTGATGAATCTCTCATCAATAGTCTTGCCACTTATCGAAGGGTTTTGTGCAACACATTTAAAGACAGCGGAGTCAGCGACCTGAGCATTCGTGATGGTCAGACGCCTAATAGCAACGTACTTGGAAGCTGATGGAAGTGCAATCACTGATGTCTTTCCTCGGAGGCTCCCTTTCAAAAGATGCATTATCAGTTACCACTTCGTAAACGGAAAGGTATTCAAAATTTTCATACATAAGGAGAGGCGTTATCAATAAAAATGCTAGCATTTGATCATCTGTTTAAAGGATAAGGATGCTAGTCAAGGATGCTAGTGAAAGTCACGTCAAAGGTGTTATTTTCCGGCAGCCATTTTCTTTTACTATGAATAACATAGGTTGTGACTGGCAAAAGCATTTGTTCATTGTCCAAAATCAATGATAGTCAAACAATCATCATAGAAAGCATTTATAAGCTGATCTAAGTGATCTATAACATCTTGACTTAAAGACCTAATTCCTTGAAATTCATGGAAAATATTACAAATGTGTAGGAGGGAATTTTTCTTTCTATTTCACCAAACAAACTGATTTAAATTTGCCTTTCTTGCCCTTTATAACATATATGTATATGTATTGTATAAGGCTGTTTAAATGTCTAGGACACAAGAGGTAGAAAGAAACATCTCCGGCACCTACAGTAAGATCTTAGAACATATTTCTAAAAATGGGGTGCACATGCCCCCCTGTATCTACTTTTGGAGTTCAGCGAATGTTTTATATTGTCAAGAGATTTGATTGTGAACTCCCTTTTGTGATCCTGTTTGAGTAAGCCGCATCAGTATAATTGATTATTCGATTAAACTCCTTTGGGATAGAATGCGTTTAGTTTCTCCAAATCCCACTAGAACCTTTCATTTACCATTCAATACCCTGGGTACCAGATAACCATTCAGTTACATGCCATACATAGAATTATTAAATTCAACACGGTTAAGAATTTGTCAAAAACACACCTGATGGTATGGCAGTGGCGTTTGTGATTTGGAGATGTGGTGCTGGGCTGCCAGTGGCTGAACACTCAATCGTTACGTTCTCTCCGATTTTGACAGCAGCTTCCTGTGATATTGGAACTATTTTGGTAATACGAGCAGGGACTGTGAGAAAGATAAGGAATTATCAATCTATCACTGAGGTATCGACAACCAAACAGTTTTATTTTAGTTACACCGTTACTGGGGCTGGTTTAACCTATACCTTAATTTTAGACAGTACTGTTCCTCAAAATCTTTAGGAAAACATGGTTCATTGTGATAACAACAATTTCCATTGCCTAGCTCATTATTTTGGTTGTAGCTCAAGTTAATAGTATTAAATATGGCATTTGTGGTTGTGTGTCAAAATCGCAATAATCCCCCTCCCCCAATAGGCGTTGTAAATAATTATCAAAACTGGTCTTAAAACAATACAAACGTAAAACAATATATTTTTCCTTGTAGTTTTTTGTATGCCTAGCCCCTCTCAATACATTAAGTCCCCAAATCCATAATATGTTCGCTTCTATAAAATAATCGTATTCAAATAAATTGAATTCAACAAACCGTGGCAATCTGCTTCATTAGAAGAACCTTCTCCTGGGGTTTCACCTCCCTCTGGGCAAATCTTACAGTATGTTGCACCATCAAAATCTTGGAATGAGCCAATTGGACATTTCTTACAGCCAGAAAGTGGAGTGAGACCATCCTTGGAGTAACTTCCTTTGTCGCATTGAGCTGAGATAAAGATCAGTTGCAATTTTTAGCAATATAAAAGTTTTCTCAGCAGGTCCGGGTAGGGTTCTCAGGCACTGCGGAGCGTTGAGAAATTAGGGGGTCTAAAAGGTGTGTGGGGGGCTAAAGCCGAATAAAAGGTGACCTGTCTGGTGATTTATTGGTAACCTTTTGCATTATTGGCAAAAAGTGAGGGAGGCGGGGCTTTATCCCCTTTCTCCGCGGTGCTTGGTTCTGCTTGCAGCACATTAATCTTACCCAAGTCAAGTTAGTATAGCTTTGACATCAAAGGTCACAGCACAGTGCTACGTCCGCACAAACCCTAATATACGATAAGATTGCCGATAAAGGGTTATAGGAATATGAAAGCCAAGATACTAATCTGCAAAAAAGGAGCTACAGAGGGTCAATGGGTATAACTGTGACAAATTCGCATTCAAAACTCAAGTAACCAAATATGCTGAAATTCTTTTAACTTTCACACCTATGCAAGTCAAATAGAATTTAAACTTGATTGTAGAAGACCAGGATTTATTTCCGTTAACTCTCTCTAGAAATATCAGCCATCTGATTCTTTCTTCCTATTCCTTGTAGCAAGTTCAATCAAAATTTTAAACTAATTAACAATACAGAATTAAACATATTTATAGAAATAGCTGTTTTGCCGGTCTGTTATATAACTGTGCTCATTACCGGATAGGCAAGACTGTTCACATGCTTAATTAAATAAATCTATAATGAATATTGTATTGTGGAAATTATACTGAATCAATAAATAAATGAATCAATAAATGAATGAATCAATAAATGAATGAATCAATAAATGAAGGAAAGTTTAAATGTCAATAGATGATAATACTAAAGCAAATTTTGTAGACTGTTATAGGAACAAGTATCAAATGAATTTTTAGCGTTGCCTACGATAGTTGCAAATTCAACAAATGAGCAGATTTCAAACATGGAAGCAGTAGCCAATCGTTCCCTTGGCTTTGTTTATCGTTCTCTGCACAGCGCTTGGCGTTCTTCTGACGACGTTTTCAATATTCCAGTATAAACAGGCAATTGAAAGCACTCTAGTTAGCTGCAATACATGATTATATTGTACAAGGATTACCTTTGCACTGTGATAAGGCATATGATCCTTGGAAGATGGTTGTTGATCCTTGTGGACATTTTTTGCATACTGTTTTTCCTTCTTCGTCTTGATAATAACCAAGCGGGCAGTTCTGGCAACGGGCTTGTGTTTGGTTGTTGTATTTCCCTAGTGGGCAGTTGGCTGTGAGAGAATAGAGACCTCGTGAATTTTGGAAATCGAATTAATATGATTCAAGTGTAACCACAGGAGTATAAACCAGAGGAGGGATCACTGCCTTTCTTGCTCCATTTTTTTAAAAAAAAAGTCAAAACATTTCGGCGAATTGATGCCATCTTTATTTCAGAAAGACAACGCAGATGCAACATGTTTGTGACATATCTAATGCATCTTTTTACCACCTAGGCACAGCTAATAAAAATAGGTATAGCAGTAGGTTTACAGACAAAAAACAACACATATAATAACTAATACTTTTGTCATAATCACGATGTTGCCACCAGAAACTTTCTGCAAACCCAAATTTAGCATAACAGAAAGTGCAGCCAAAAGGCAGCTTCAAGCTTTAAATGTTACCACACAAATACAATAAACAGCTTTCTTGGAATGTTTGGCGTCTGTGATCAATAACAGAAATTAGAAGAAAGAAATTGGCAAGAATTCTATTGATGCATATGGGTTTTAATGCTTAAGCATACTTATTAAAGGAAAGCATACCACAGATAGCTGATTGGCCATGCTGCACGTCTTGCGTTCCTGCTGGACAGTCACCTTGCTTGGCAGTAGAACCTAAAGCAATTCAAGGTATTACAGTGAACAAAATGGATTTGATGTAATTCCAATCACTTTTTTGCAGTAAATCATATTAAAAGGTACTGCAGGGAAAAAAGGAATTAACCTTAAACCCAGTCACCTTGCCTGGCAGTCGAACCTATATCATTGAAAGGTATTACAGTGAACAAGACGAAGTAACTGTAAGTCAATACTTATGCAGCACATACAATTGACCTGTATGCTTATAATCTTATTGCATCAACTTCTATTAAAATATGGGCCATTGTTTCATTTATTAATATGTTTCTTTTTAACAATACACATGTCTGTTTGTTGCCAAAGGAGTAATTACAATTAGACAATATGCTAAAGCAACTGCAAACTGTTGAAATTAATCATCGAAAACAAAGCAACAATCTTTGCCAAGCTACCAACACAGCTTGGAATTTCCTGGGGAGTCCATTTGCCATTGGCACAGTCAACTATGGTGAACACTCCTTGATAATCTGTATTGTCAGAGAATACGTTTCCAGCACCACAGGAAAGGAAGAACCTTCCCATCATATCCAAAACTTGGGGAATATTGTGACCTCCAGGCATTGTATTTTGGTGGCAGTATTTTGCTGAAAGAAGGTAAATTCTGATCAAGACAACTGTATATTTCTTCTTAAAGAAGCTGAAATTTTATCATGGATTTTATTAAACGATGATATCTGATGCTTTTATACTATAATATAGAACAGAGGGCAATTAATTATTATTAATGACTTATTAATGCTCTCTCTTTGGCGTTTTAACTATACGAGGAGTTGGCTGTCACTGGTTGTTAAAAGGCAACCAATATTAGCCAATCAATTCAATATAATTCTTCAATATAATACCTGTGACGTGTACAAAGAATTTGCAGCTAGCTGTATTTCCTGCATCATCTCTGGCCTTGTATGCAACAAAATAGATCTGTGCTCTTCGAACAACTCCATTAGGAATCGATGGTTGGGGTTTTGTGCTGATTCCAGCATTATCTGTGAATGTGGGTTCTTTCCAAGTGACAACAGCTTCTTGAGAATCAATATTTATATACTGGTTTTCCGCGTCACAGTTGTGAACTTTTGGAGGCTCCTTATCTGTAAATAAATTTAGATACTTTGATTCTTCTGTCTCATAGGGAGGAAACATTTTTGAATTGGTTGGATGTACATTACTAATTTTTTCATTATGCTTTAAAGCAATTTCATACCAATAACTTGCACTGTGAAGGTGCATTCAGTTGCATCGCCTAATTCGTTTGAAGCTCTCAGCTTCACTGAATGGTAACCCGGTTTGAAATCATGTGAGCCATCTATAACTCCCGATGGAAACGATTTTAGATACTTGGCCTCAACATTGGTGTTGATTTTTCCCACGTTTATTTTCATTATTCCTTCACCAAGTGGAAGTGTTGCCGTGATATCTGATGGGCATGTGATCTTTGGCCCTGAAAATAGTCAAAAGAGATTTTATTTATTAAATAGTTAAACGTTGATAAATTAGAGAATGCAGCAACTGTCCAATGTTCAATACTCTTCCAAATATTAAAAAATTGAATACTTGATATATTGAAAAATAAACTAAAATCTCTGGAAGTGGCGAAAAGAGAGACTTGTGAGGTGTTAAAGAGTGTGTCAAAAATTTCCCATTAGAAATTCAATTCTCGAAAGCACTATTTTAATATTTACGCACTTGGTACACATTTAGTTGAAGAGAAATCGTTGTCATATAATCCAGTTTTCAAGCATGTAACAGTCGTCAATCCGGATCTTGTGTATCCACCATTGCAAGCCACGTGACATTTGTTTCCAAATTCAACGCCTTTAGTCATGCAGTCACTTGGGTACACGTAGCCATTAGGAATGGATGACATTTTTGGACATCTTGTTTCTAAAAGGAAAAATGCGCTGATTACAAAATGAAATTTAATATTGTATTTGCTGTTTTTTTAATGTTTTTTTCCTAACGCCTACATTAGAATATTTGGAGTAAAATCCAATTAAGATGGATAATAGTAATAATTTCTTTGGATTTACTAGTGCAAGAAAAAAAGGCGTTTTTTGATCAATGCGATGTAAGATTGATACATCCATAAAATGGTAAAAAAGAAACTTTTTGCTAAGATGGTTGCTAAAATTTCAAATTTTGGAAAGGTTTAGATTTTGAACGAGGTGCTTTTCAAACAACAGTGCCCCTTTGTCATTATATCAGTCGTAAGCTTTCATCGTTGAGAGTTTCCCCCAAGATATCGAAAAAGCCGTTTAACGTCTTTAAGCTCTTACTTTGACAAACTGGCGATGTTTTTCCAAAAGGCAGTTTAAAGTAGCCATCATTGTCACAGTAAACATAACTTGCTGCCGTGCTGGGTAGTTTGTATCCTGCATTGCAGCTGTATCTGCATACGTCTGTGTATTTATTACTGTCGTAGTTGAGACATCTAGATGGCTCAACAGCACCATTGTTTAGTGTACTGGCTGGAGACCTGCAGAGCATTGCTATGGCGAAACAAAACGCACATGTATAAGATAATCAGTGAGACAGCATTGTTAAGTGCCAGGTATATTTATGCAACAGACTCAAACAATAATGCTGTAAAAAACATTTATTAATACCGCTTAGGTAAGAATGCCAATGTGAGCCACAATCGTTTTTTTTTCATTCAAAATCATTTAATTTCAAACTTGAAGTTACATTTCTTTGGCATGCTCTAATACTGCTATTTAAAGTACTGCTTCGTTTGAGATCGATGTGAATAAAAATTATGGGCTTTAGATGCTCCAAAATAGAAAATTATAGAGTATTACAATTAAGGCATTTGAAAGCCTAAGTGCTTCAGACATTTAATGGCCTTGTTATCTGCTTCGAAAGCAAATCAGATCTTGTGTAAAAAGACAAAATTCGTGATATTAAAGTTTAAGACTTTTTAGGTTGCCACTGTAGGTCAGAAATCGAGGAAAATGTACTTTCCGTAAAAAACATTACGCAATTTTAAGTATTTGCAATTCTAGAAATACTTAGTGAAACACTGATCACACTAGTTATGTAAGTTATAGTTACCTTCACAGGAATTGGTAGTTGTGTTCATTTTATACCCTGGTTTGCAACGGCACTCGAATGAACCCTGCGTGTTATAGCAGTCGGATGTTGCTGGTTCACAGTTATGTTTGCCAGTATTGCATTCATTAATGTCTAAAGAATTAAAGTTCATTGGCATTAAAAATGCAGATATTGGCTCTAGGGGGACTTGACACTATCAATGTTATCATCTAAAGATGAATATTTTGAAAATAGGCAGTGGATAAAAGGTCATAGTATAAGTACAGGGTCAAATGAGGGTTATGGAGAAGATTTGGTAAGTTCTGAAGCGAGTTCATTTATTGCAGGGGATCCGTTTTCAGCTCTAAACTGCAAAGCAATTGCGTACAACAAATAGCAATTCAGTGTCATTTACGATAAAATCTTGTATTCTAGTGTTTATAAGAGCTTTACATTTCATTCTATTGAAATAAAACATTTAAAAAATTTTTAAAATTCATTGACGTGGTCTTTGATTGATACACCATTGGCATATAAACAAACTTACCTTCACAGATTTTATTAACTGCCTCAAATCCTGGATCGCAGGAGCACTTGAAAGAGCCAATTGTGTTTGTACAGTACTTCTCACAACCACCATTTAAATGTTTGCATTCATTGACATCTAAAAGTAAACATTTTGAATACAACTTTTCGCAGTCACATGCAAAAAGATGTCAGACTTGAACAAAATAGCTAAGATCCCATTTGCAATTGAGAAAAACAAACAGAATTGTTTGGTTACATTACATTTTTCCCTCTCGTTTACATTTTAAATAACGCCATAAAAACCAGAGGAAGACTCGATTACGCTGGGCCGAAAAAAGAACGGGATTATCACACAAGGCCTGCGCAGTAGCTGAATCGAGATTTATGATCAGTTATCAGTTAAATTTTTCAGATAGCCTCGTTCAAGCGCAAAGAACAGTCTCGTTCTCAATCACAAAAAATAATTCCGTTCCAGCACTTGGGAACGGAAACAAAATTACGATTTTTCAACAACGGCAAGGACCAAACTAGCAAGGAACCAAGATTTCAAGTGTAAATGCAACCTATGTTGCTGCCTTTAAAGGCCTAGTATAAACAGAATATAAGAACATTTATTCCTAGCTCTAAAATATTAAGGTGCTAGCACAGGTGTTGATTAGGAAGTAAAAATATTGATTATACTCTTACTTTGTTTACAAATAGCCGAGCAACATCGAAAGCAAAGTATCATCGACAAATATAACGCCCAAAATTTCATGCATTCACTAAACGTCTAACAATAGATTTTATTGAAGAATATGTCAACCTAGAAATACCATCCCATCTATCTTCAAAATAAACTTGAAATAAGTAGTTGTCTACAACACATATACAGTTACACAAAGCACAATTACGCAATCACATGAAGCCCTGTGTTCAATATAACAAGTAACGAACCTTCGCATGTCTTTAAATCTGCTCCTAGGGTGAAGCCATTCCTGCAGTCACATCTATATTTACCGTCAAAGTTAATGCATCTTTGGTTGCAACCACCATTATTCACCGCACATTCATCGTTATCTGCAAAATATCATCTTGAATAAGTACTTCAGAACGGTACAAAAAAATCACAGCAATATGAACCTAGTGTGAGATCGGATTTGTAGCATATGTTATACGCGTATCAGACAAGTTTTAGCAGTTCATATATCGCTGGCCATGAGATTTAAACGCGCGGTGCTCGATACAGTAACGTTCTTTATAATCTAGAATTATAATTTTAAAGCCCTAAAATAGGCAAAGTGGTGAGAATTATGAATGCTTTAGAATGTTTTATGTAGATTTGGCCAAAAGGAAGTAAAAGTGCTCACTAACCGACACACTTCCTGTTATCTGCACCAAGATGGAAGCCTGTCCTGCAACTGCATTTATGCGATCGGTACAGGTTGGTGCAAAAGTGATCACATCCGCCATTACTATAGTCACATTCATTTCGATCTAACAAGAAATAATAAACAA
Source organism: Rhopilema esculentum (assembly GCF_013076305.1). Next base: position 8,443,633 of record NW_027019365.1, on the reverse strand, counting down.
ATAAATCATTAATGGCCAGTGTTTTAAAGAGCGACAGTGCCACCCTAGTACTCGCTTAACGAAAGTTCTGAAGTCCCCTAAAGTACTGATTGAGAGAATAAGATGTCTGTTGTAACAATGAGCGTCGAGTGATTCCGAAAATACCCTTAAATGTACAACTTACTCTTGCAATTTACCTTATATCATTAGTCTATCTGATTTTAAAATCTCATGTTAAGTATTAATACGCGATAGGAAGTGGCTTAACGATGTAAAGGGTCACTGTGGTGAAGTTTTAGTTGATAGTCTGCTAAGAATTATAGATGCCTAAACAATAATTAACAAGATACAGTTTAAACATAATTTTTGGTTAGGAAGGATTCCTCTTTTAATAGGATATTTGATATCAACAAAAAATACAATTTTAGAAGAAAACAACATGAAAATCTTAAGAAAGGAAAAATCATCGGTGAATCGATAGAGGCTTGAAACTTTTAACAAGTTGAAATTTGCAAGCAGTATGAAACCAACCTTCTAGATTCAATGAAATTTTTTGCTTGGGCATTAACGATGATGAAGTTCCTTAGATTGAAGTGAAACGAACGGCATTCAGGGAAAACAGCCTTACCTACACAATTGTTACTGTCGTTAGGATCTTGGTCAAGTCCAGAAAAACAGTTGCATATGTAGTGTCCAACTTTGTTTTCGCATGTGGATACCGTGGTGTTGCATTTGTTGTTCTCCACACATTCATTGATATCTGTGAATACGAACACACGATTTGATGCAAAAGGAAACAACCCCAAAAGATGGCTTTTAAATTGTTTTTAAGAGAAGACTCAGTTAGCTAAATTTTATCAAAAGTTTGTTACTTTAAGTGGGGTTTTCAAGACAAAACTGTCAAGGAACGATCTATGTTTTTTTGGATGAGTGATACAACAAAACACCTTGTTTTAGTTTTAGGGTATCGAAAAGATATATCGTCATTGTCTGACTGTGCAGGATTGTCCTGGCTTTTAAAAACTTTAAAATCAAATGTCTGCTAACGAATGAAAAATAAACCAAGTTTTGCTAATAGAGACAAGAGAGGAATAATTCATCTTAGAGCTAATTGGTGGTTATGTGCAAAACCTTTTGGATCAATGCAGTGTTGGATTAGTAGACCCATAAAGCGTTGTAAAATGAAATTTTTTTTAAAACGTTGCTTAAGTATAATTTATGTTTAAAGCGTTGCTTAAGTAGCAAATTGGGAAAAGGTAAAAATTTTAAACAATTTCATTTTCAAAACTTGCTTAGCTGCTCAAGTTTTCATTTTTTGAAACTTCAAGAAACGAGCCTTGTTGTTGTTATTTTCAGGCTAAAAGAGGTTGTGTTGATTGTTAACCTCGTCTGGGGATTAGTGCTATAGAGTAGGGCCAGTGCGTAGTCCTTCGCGTCAAAGGGGTATATCAAATAGTCTATGACGAGCTTCTCACCATTGCATGTATGTCCATCTCTATCAAGTCGGTAACCATTATAGCATTTGCATCTGAATCCACCAATGATATTGACACACAGATGATTGCAGTTATTACCTCCCTCCCTGCATTCATTGATGTCTGAAAACAAGAATTTAGCGAATATTGGCATTGTTTGGCATAGAATGAATACATTTCTCCCCCTTTCATTTCTATCTATGTCGCACAAAGTTATTGCTTGTAAAGTGCGAATGGTTGTCACATATTCCCACCTTATTCTAGCGTCAGCTATATTTGCAAAAAGTGCAACTCTTTTATCAAAGATCTTCAACAGGGTGACTTTCTTTAACAAGCTGTCAATCTACGTCATCATTATATATAAATCTACATATTCTAAGAAAATTTCAAAAGACAATCGTGAAATTTGCCGTATTGAATAAGATTTAGCTGAATTGGACATACCTTCGCACGAGAACCTGGTGGATCGCTTGAAACCTCGTTTGCAGTCACATTCGTATGTTCCATCCAAATCAATGCAGTTTGTTGTCTGGTCATCACATAAGTCTGATTTCGTAGCACACTCATTTATATCTAAAATAGCAGTAAGAGCATTTTCGACGATTATGCAATATTGGGAAAACAGAATTTCCAAAAACGTTTTGAAATTTAAAGACAAACTTTGTCTCGATATAAAACCCCGCTTGTTGTTTATTACCTTTTACGAGTCAAATCGTAAAATTAATACTTTTTTGAAATTTTTCGTTAGCAAAGATATACTCCATGATTCCAATGAAATTTTGACTTCCAAAGTAGCCGGCATATTTTGTTGTTTTGTTGAACGAAGTATATAAAGTTTCGATGATACCGTTTGAACTAATAAAAACGTGTTTTTTAATAAGAAGAAAGTCATGCTTACTTGTACAGTTCTTTCCATCACTCTTGAGCTCATACCCATCATTGCAACTGCAGACTGGACCGGATTTTGCATTTTTGCAAACGGCTTCACAACCACCATTATTGGTCATACAATAATTCACTAGAATGCAAGCAAAATTCCTTACAAAAAACTAGAGAAATAAAACACGAAATTATTAAGGCGCAGTAGAGGCTTATAAAATTGAGATTGTTTGGTATAAAGTACCTATACTTGTATATTCTATAAGGAGGTGCTAATTTTCAATTTTCTTTTCTTCACATTTACTTCACATCTAAACAAAACAGGAAGTAAATTCTTCCCTATCTTTGAATAATAGCTCAAGTTTCTAAGAGCAAATTCAGCCATCCCCACCACCTTGGAACAACGTCGGTTAAAAATAAAACGATGCAAGAGAACAAGAAAAACGTTTTTCATGTAACTGATATGATATTTGCTTTAACTGTCAACACGATTCTAGGGGAAGGGGGGGGGGAAGGGCCGCAAATAGTAGCCATTGGGAAAAGAAATGAAAAAAAATGCTATAAACACAATGCAAATCGTTGTGTTCTGGAATAAATTTAGCATGCGTTGTTTATTATCCATAAAAATTTGACAAAATTTATCAAATTTGTGTGAAAAATGAAAAAAGGTAAGAAAAGAAAAAGAAACAATAGTAGATAAAGACAGAAAAACTAGATTAAAAAATTGAAAAATGCAAAAAGGAGTAAATGGAGATTGGGGAAGATGCAAAAGAAGAAGATTAGGAAAAATAAGAGAAAGAAGGAGAAATAAAGAAAGAGGGAGAATAAAGATAAGAAGAAAATATAGAAGAAGAAAAAAATAAAGGAATAGATAGGAGAAGAAAAACAAAGAAAAAGAGAAGAAGAAGAAAAGCGGAGCAAGAACAAGTAGAATAAGAACAAGAAGAAGAAGAAAATGAAAAAGAAGAAGAAGAACAAGAAGAATAGAAAGGAGAAGCAGCACAAGAAGTAGAAGAAGAAGAAGCAGAACAGGAAGAAGAAGAAGCAGAACGAGAAGAACAAAAACAAGAAAAAGAAGAAAAAGAAAAGCAGAACAATAAGAAAAAGAAAAAGAGAAAGAACAAGAATAGGAACAAGGAGAAGGAGAAGCAGCGCAAGAAGAAGGAGAAGCAGCGCAAGAAGAACAAAAACAAGAACAAGAAGGAGAAGAAGCAGAAAAGGAAGAAGAAAAAGCAGCGCAAATTGAACAAAAACAAGAACAAGAAGAAATAGAAGAAGTAGAACAAGAAGAATAAGAAGAAGAAGAAGAAGAAAAAAAGGAAGAGGAAGAAGAAGAAGAAGAAGAAAAAAGGAGAAAAGAAAAAAAACAGAGGAAGAGTTAGTGAAAAGAATCCGAAGAAAAAAAAGAGAAAAGAAAAAGATGAATTCTTCTACCAGCAAAGCTTCTTATAACTGCAATTGTAACTTACTTCATTAACAGATTGAAGACACTTTGGTAAGTTGTGATCTATTTCAGTATTTCTTAAAAGGCTTTTGCAGGGTAGAAAAGAATCTCACAAAAAATTAAAAGCTTCTATATTTACTGACTTGTTAGCTCCAAATACAGAGGATCATATTTTCATAAACTTGAACCTGGAGTCAATCTTGAGTAAAGCAATCTAAGTTTAAAGCCTTTACTATGTTTATAAGATAACACACTCACCGTTGCAAGTTTTGTTATCCTTGTCTAAAACAAATCCAGAATTGCAACTGCAAACTGGACCTGATGGTCTGCTAGTGCAAGTCTGGGCACAACCACCATTGTTCTGTTTGCAATGATCTGGGGGTGATGTTGGTTGGGGAGTAGTGGGAATAGCTGGATAAAAGGTTACAGAGATTATTAATGGAAATGAAGAATAGTCACGTGAATATCGTTTAAAAAGACAGACAAAGTTGTATTTATATAGACAGTATATTGGTTTACACAAGGCTTGTTATATAAGCTAATGTTTCTTAAAATGCAGGATGTTTTTAAAGCGCATAATGTTTTGCTATATCTGTATGTCTATATCGAAGATGCGTTTAAATATTACTTCTTTAATTACCGACAGCTTTTGATAAAAGGTTGAGAAACACGTGAAGGTGAAACGGAAGAAAATCAATAATGAAAATTTTTGAAAAGAGCTTATATCTTAATAATGTTTGGGAAGAGGATTTTTTACCTTTGCAAGTCTTCCCATCTTTGTCCAAATAAAACCCAGAATTACAGCTGCAAACTGGACCAGAAGGAGAACTAGTGCAGACGTCTGAACATCCACCGTTGTTCGCTTTACAATGATCGACGGGAGTGGTTGAGGGTTCTGTTGGCCTCGGAGTAGGAGTCCAAACTGTACACAAAAAAACAGGTTTCTAGTTCAAATTGCTTAAAAATAACAAAAGTTATGACTGGTGCCGTGCTTGAAAGAAAACATAAAATCTACGAATCGAAAGCAAGGCTTTAAAATCTAAAAGCTAAACTGGAATCCGAGTTGAAAACTACAATTTGAATCACGTTACCCAATATCCTTTTTTGTAATGATAATATTCTAAAATTTTGCTACTTAAATATTGTAATCTGTAACAGCAATTAGATAAAGACGCACTTTTTCTATTACGACAATCTCAAGGTTGATTTACTGCAAAGTTTATTGAAGCAATGCAAAACAATCTTCATTCAGCATGATTTAGAAACAGTAATCAAAATTGCAGTTTCTAGGTTTTGAGATATCAATAGAACAGATCACATTTTGCATTTGAAAGAGTTTCTAACCTTTGCATCCATAGATTTCAAATCGAAGGCATGCTTTGTTAGATGGAACATACTCTCGAGGTTGCAATATTATAGCTTCCGCCTTTATGTCGTCAAAAGATAGCGATTTGCGAGCGATTTCCATTTTGTTAGTTGGTCCTTTGACCACTTGCTGAAACAACATTAAAAAGATTAGAGCCATTTTGTTCCACTATCATTTTCCATTTCTGTTTGATACACCTCAGATAAAACTTTGCAAAAAGGAATTCTTATAATGGTTATAAGTTATTATAATCCATTTATATATATATCAAGTGTAACAACATGTAGAATATTTCATTTTCAAAATATCAGCAATCATATAACATAAGTAAGGCAAATGTCTACAAAAAAGCTGCCTCTAAAAAAATTCAGTGGTTTAGAAAATACTGATTGGTAAATGAAACTCATTCAGAACTAGCCTGTTCTCCTATTAACTATTTTCGTACCGCATATATGTGTAGAATTGTTTACCTTTTGATCTCAAGAAACAATTTTCAAAATTTGCAAATGATATATTTCTGACTTTTTGTCAAATTATAGTGGCGTTGCAGTGACATTGGCAATCAATTAATTCAGGAGAGAGAGTGGACTGACGTTAGACAGACCGCGTTTTCTGAAAAGGTTGAAATCAAACGAAAAATATTTTGACAGATATAATTGGTGATGGGGAACGGCCTCTAGTATTTTGTTCCTACTGCTGTTATTCTAAGATGAAGTGTATGAATTTCTTGCCTCAGGGCAGCAAAATGAACTGTACTGTAGAGACAGCCTCTAAAACTGCAAGCTTTTACTGTACAAGCATCGTCACACTAAGTATACTTACTAGCAGATAATCATAAATGCCACCGTTGTGGATATATTTCAGACCATACGCCATGACGTAACTGCCATTCCCAGATCCATTTAGGCCTTGAACAGCAATCCCGGTCACTTTGTACGTTGCTGGTAGTTTAACCTAGGAGATATTTTTTCACTAGTTTAACAAAGCGTGTATGAGGCATGTTTTCATAACGCTGTGTTATTATGATCTTCTTAATGTTATGTCTTATGTTTTATGTCTAATATTATTGATCTCTTGACAGCTTCATATTTTACATTATTTAGAATACGCAAATCTGGCAAAAACTTTGGGGAGGCTGCAGCCCGCCATGCCTTTCGGAGAATATGATTCAATTTCCCTGGGTACCAAAGCCACAAAATTACAAGAGCATACATAGAAATCCAAGCGGAGAAGTGGAGGAGCGTTTGTTGCTCTGGTAACCAGGGTATGAGTCAATATGCTTGGGAAATTGGGAAACTTTTTATTTGGGGATCATGAAAATGTTAGATGATGATTTAACGCCTGCGGTAATACATGAGTCGAAATGTCGACAAGAAATCAAACCAGGGAACACGTTAAACAAATTTTATGCAAAATTAGCAAGAAAGTTAGCAAGGATTCAGGAAGAAAATGTTACCGTGATAGATTTTTTTGAATCGCTCGAACTTGAGCACCATGCCTTTGTATTGAGTTGGTTGAGACGGGCGAAATGAGCCAGGTTTTTTCTGTGTAGAAAAATAGAATGGCTTTATTAAAGTTTGCTTTTAATGTCTTTCTTGTTGCTGCTTGCAATCTGCTTAAAAAATCACTAATTCGAGAAGGTAGTATCTTACAAAATACTTATTGAAAAGCAACTACTTTTATTTCATGGGGTGCAGGACTAACTTTACTAATTGTAATTTTGTTTTCGAGAAGTTTTAATCTGTTTGAATCAACAATTTATTGTACAAAATCTTGAAAAGTAATATACATTAAATATGAAGGAAAATTTTGCGAAATTTAAACGGTGTAAGCTGGAGGGATGGGTGTTAAATTGTCTTCCTAGGATTGTTGTAAGCCCTTTTTTATGATGAAACGAGTGTGGTAAGGGCCGTAGCTACATTGGGGTTTTAGGGGTGCGTCACCAATTTGGCCAAATCTCAGTCGATAAATCTAGAAAAAATTACATTTAGTCAGCAAATTGAGAAGAAAACCTAAAATCAGCATACAAGCAGTTTTGCTAGAGTATGTCAAATGGTCAAATCATTAACATTTGTGTTAGAAATCGCCAAAGCCCACGAGGAATTTCTATCAGGGAAACAAGTTGCCTTCTTAGGTATCATGTTAGAGCTCTACCATGTGCAAGGTAAGGAAAAGTAAAAGTGGAAATCTAGTAAGAGGAACAAAAACAACAATAAAATGCCACGTACAACAACAATATGCCACGCCCAAACCTACGCCCACCCGTCGGAAAAATGAGAGCTTGCATCCCTTTGAATGTGGTATTCACAAATCAAGAAGATTGAAGAAATCCATTCAAACATAATACGGATTACATACTACTTTAGAAAATTCGCTTTATTCTCTTGCATAATATTTTGAAAATAGCCTTGAAAAATTAAACTATTCATTTTTGTTCAATTTTGTCTTTCCTTCAGTGGATCCAGACAGCAAAATTTTGTTGAAGAAAATCTAAAATAATTAGCACATATTTGCAGACTTTTTCTTTCAGAGAGACAAGAAATGTTTTATTTGCTTTCATAGCAAAAGGTTGGTTTAGCTGTATAACCTGGGCTAACAAAGTTATCCGTTGCAAACAATAAACGTAACGAGAAGATGAATTTGAATTGATATTGACTGGTCATTGACTAGATCAGTTCTAAAGCAGAGAAAAGAAAGAAAATTCGCAGTTTAGAGTAGTGGGGACAATTTTAAGGGTCAGAGCCTAGACGACTTTGCAGTCAAATGGTCAATGACAGAGAGCCAATGTCAACGTTTACTTTTGCTCTGATGAAGCCCCGTATGGGGGGTGAAATGTTAGCATTCACTAATTTACGTGTATTAATTGTTGTTCATTCTCGTCGCATTGCGGTGTTCCTTATTTGCTACAAAGAAACTAAAGTCCCATAATTTTTTAATTTTTCTGGGAGACAGGTTTTCAGCTCTAAATTAAGGGATGAAGACAAACCCAATTTTGAAATATCAATCTTTACATGGAGAGAAGGACAGGAGTAATAGACTGATGATCGTGGTAAGAAAAGGACTTTTTAGCGAAAATCTTTCGAATAACGGAAATTCAACAGCCAAGGGTTGCTATGCATGACTATGACTATGACTTATTCTAATCCCCCGGTTTATTCGGAACCCGAGGGTAAATCAACGTAGGAACCGGGGGTATATGCCGTCCACTTTCCATGACAACGACTCTGCTCTTTCTTCTGCGACTCAGATTACGTCACCACTGCGCTATTTCCAAGCTCTTAAGATTGTGTAATTTTTTAGAAATTTTACCCAAGATTCAGAATTGAAGGTGCACTTTCGACAGGCACCGTCAGTAATTTTGTAATTTTGCTGGGATATTTGATAATTAGATGTGAAATTCCTTTTAAATTTGTTCACGAAAACGTTTACCTTCACCTGACTGTTAAGGGCACTATACCGCCAAAAAACTTTTCACAAAATTATCTCTTTATGCACTTTTCTCTATATAGAATTTGGGACACTAGGCCCCCTCCAACCGCCAGTATTTATTACAGTCTTGGACGACGAATAGCCATTATGAGGCCTCCCCGCCCTTGTTATGCTTATTGCCAAAGCAATTTGAGTAAAGGATTAAGTAAATATTCCTAACACATACTGTTCTAACAATACTGGCAATATTGACAACGTTTTCATACTATTTTTAAACAGCTTTTTAAATAAGAGCTTATAGCTATTTAATAAGAACAGCTGATGAGGTCATGGGATCCCAAATACACCTAATATTTATTGGAGAAACTCTTCACAGCAACCTGTAAAGCAGGGGCGTCGTGGCTGGGGGGGCAGGAGGCGTGGCCCCCTCCCCTCTGCTCTCAAAATTTGATGGATTTTCAGAAAAATCATTGTTTTGTCGGAAAATTCTCAAATTTGAGCTGTGGGTAATTCTCAAACTCTTAGCAACATAAATTACTTGGACTAAAGTACTTACCGTAAATTCGAGAGGCAATTCAATTTTAGAGAAGAAAATACTAGATTTCCACAAAACAAAATGATTTCTCAGGATTTACCGATTCCTTCCATAGAGTGATTGGCTGTTCGGATTTTGTCAGTTAAAATCCGGAACTTCAAAGGCCAAATTTGGTTATGGAAATTGGTCAAAATTGGTATAAATTATATCTTTATTTGATATTGAAGAATGGGACAGTACGAATTTTGTGAGTATCACCAGATTATTTAATATTGTGTCCCAGATTTGAAAATTTATGCAGTTATGTTGCGTAAGGTAAAACAAGGTAGAAGTCGATCAAAACCATCGATTTTCCCTTGTGGATATTCAATTTAAAAATAAGATATTATGATTAAAATTTGCTTCAAATAATGCAATTTCCGATGAATTTGAAGCATTAGATCATGAAAATTTTTATCTTCGGCGGCAACCATGATAATGGCAACCCTCAGGTAGTAACTTCATTTTACCCTTGTCCTAATCTACGGATGTCAGGGGCATTCACTGCAAGTATGAAGAAACAGAGACAAGTTAAAAAGTTCATTTGCAATTTTCTTTCCAGCTAAGGCAAAAGTTATGAGTTTTTCTGCCCCACCCCCTTTACACTTATATGAAATGCTTCTATTCCAAATAAATCAAAGAAATTTTGTCGGAAAATTTTTCTTTCTGGCCCCCTCTAGAATTCATTCGCCACGACCCCCTGCAGGGGCGGATCTAGAAATTATTCTGAGGGGTTCTAAAACGTAAGGCTTGGTAACCCAGGGTGTTGCTATGCACAAACTCCGTACCCCTGCTAATAAGCCATAATGAAATGAAAGCCTTCCATAAACTAAAAAGCCTGGATGCCTTGATTTATATAGTAATTTTTGGTTTCAGCTTTTATGCCAATTGAACGCAATTTGCAGCTCGCCCCTCTTATATTCACTTAGGGTACAAAAGTATAGAAACTGTAGTCAAATATGATATGATGGCCCGCAGTGGCAAAAGGCCCGAGCCCACAGATTTTCAAAGCAAAATTTAATTTTTGACTCTTTGCAGCCATTTATTAGAACTTGATCAGCTTGACCAAAATAATAACGTGGCTGGTGGAATGAAGCCCTTGATGTGCAGTGCAAAAGTTGAACACAGGGATTCAAACACAGCATGCATCGCCAAACCGAAGGCCCTGAACGTTTCGCTATGGGCCTGGCGTTTTGAGTATTTTTATGTATTTGAAATTCTTAGAGAAAAAAGGATTCGCAGGAATATAAGTAGGTATAAAAAGGAAACCCCTTTTGGTCAATAATAGTAAGGGCAAGTTTTTGAGATGTTTTTTATGTAGTTCTTGAATGATTAAAAAAAGAATAACAAGGGCTCGGGCAAGCTTTATCCTCTGAATATAAATCATACCTCATGGTCTATGAATAAGACATGAAACACGGAGTTGAAACTTGAAACCGTTCTGTTATATAAACCACAGCGTTTACAAGTTCTGCCGTTACAGCATCGAGCATCAGGTAAAGATCGTCAAAAGATCCACGAAAACATATTGCAAATTTGCGCCTAAGCATTCGTCGCGTGCTGTATCATAATTCAACTCCCCCTGGTCAACCTCAACTCCCCCTGTTCAAGCTCAACTCCCCCTGGTCATAAAACCACTTATACATTTGACTGTAGATTGAAGCGAAGAAACTCCCCCTGGTTTGTCGGTATTCTTTGATGTTTTGGATTTTTGAAATCCATGGGTTCTCGCGCCAAAGTTTAGAACCCCTCGACCTGGCACCGTGATTGGCTAGATTCACTTCCACGGGTGCAGAAACTCGTATAATTTACAGGCCACGGGTTCCTTAAGTGGCTGGATATAAGAGGAGACAATGCTTTCCGAGTCTGTAGAATGCTATACAGGACAACCAGGGGGAGTTTCATAACACTTCAATGCATGGACTGAAATAACAATGTTGAACAGTTGTGAGACGGGGCATTGAAGCGGAAATAACAATTTCAGGAGATGTGCATACTTCCCGGTATTATTTAAATGGTTTAAATAATAATAAACAAAATTGCGGTAGATTAAGCTTTAATCCCCAAAAAGTTTTTTCTCAAATCTGAGGGGTGCTCGAGCCCCCTTCGCACCCCACTGGATCCGCCCCTGCCCTGTCTGGCTCTATCTTTGATGGATTCGAAAAGTAGAACTTTAAAGGTACTATGTCCCGACGCATTTTGTTGGCCATTTAAGTTTCCTGTTTGTTGGAATACACAATAGACCTATCGTTACATATCCAATCGGCTAATTCCTAATAATTTCTTGATTATAGACACACTGCAAAGCCTATAGTTAAATCTGAACGATTGACTGACCGGACATAGTGCCCTTGAGCAGAAAAACTTACCCATCGTTTGAAGAAGCAGAGAAGGCACTGTCTGCTATAATGCTTGGATCGCCAATGCCAATGGGACTATTGCAAACTACAAGAGAATTTTTCATAAAATTTTCTTAGTCAAATACTGCTTTTACTGTAACTGAAAGAAATTTTATTCTGCAAAGCTACTTTTACTTTAAATCCCCGTGATATAAGTTAGGATTCTGCTACAGTGAATTGCATTCCATTTTTTTGTTGTAGAGAAGCAATGCCGTTTTGAAATATTTTCCTTATAATTATGACGAATAAAGGAAAACGGTTACTTCGTGGCAGCAAGGGGGGTCGCTTCTTGGAGGGTCACTTCGTGGCAGCAAGGGGGGTCGCTTCTTGGAGGGTCACTTCGTGGCAGCAAGGGGGGTCGATTTTTGGATGGGTTCTGCTGTTAGGACGGACATTCACGCTGGCTAAACAAATATTTTATAAAAAGGTACCCTTTGCTAGACAAATTTCTATAGAAAAGAACACCCTTGGCAGATTCTAATATTGAAAAATGGTACCCCAGATAGCTCAAAATTGTTGGTTTGGGATCGGAAAGTCAAGGGTCGATTTGTTTCATTTACTAGTTTATTATCAACAAAATATGAGTTGTCGGGAAGAAATCCCTACCTTAAAGGCCGTTCCATAGACCCAAATCGTCAAATATGATAGCCACCTTAGTTAGACCTCGGTTTGATAAAAATTGCGATACCCTTGGCTAGACGAGATGCCCGAAAAAGCACACCCTTACGCACGGCAAATTCCAAGGATACCTTTACTATGGAAGCGCCATACCTACCAGGCCCTTGGTCTGTCTCTCCGATCCACACAGTGGTGGCGCCAGAGGGGGGGCAGGGGGGGCTACAGCCCCCCCGTCGGAGGAGGCTAGCCCCTCCGTCGGAAGATAAATTATGCTTGAATTTTTTTTGTCGGAGCGAATTTTTTAAGTTTTGGCGGAAATAGAAATTTCTAAAAGGACTGTTATCAGAATTCAGGAAGCTCATCCCAAAACAACTCATCGACACATCAATTTCATGGTAAATAATAATCTGTTATAAGAAGTTTGAATTGGTTGTTTAGATGTTCAGTACCAGGTGTTTTCCGCATGCTGTTAAATTTGATCTTATGTTATGGATAGTGCAGTTCGTCCAAATCTTGCTTGCTATAACCAACCTACAACATCGGAATATTTTTGTGCGATAGCGATATGGCAACAAATGTTACCCGTTTCAGTGTTAGATGTAGTATATGTAATGACGTATTTAACAATGATTACGCTGCCCGCCACACGAAGTCCAAGCACAAAGATTTGGCTGCAATGGGAAGGACTGCTCCTACGACGGCAATAGTTGAAACGGACTCGCAGCAGAGAAAAATAAAAACATTTTTTCAATCAAAAGGCGGTACTTTTCCAAAGAAACGAAAGGTTAATGATTTTGAAACTGAAAGAACAACAGAAGACCCCGAAGAACAAGAAGTTGAAATTTCGAAAATTCAAGACGAAGAGCAAATCGAACGTGGTATGTTATACGTTTTAATATTTAAGTCCTTTTAATACGATTAATACGTGCCCTTAATAATATGTCAAAAAACGTAGTAAAAAACACGATTACACCATTTTGATAGCATTTTTAGCCAATCTAATGGGTGTAGCCACCAAAATTTTCCCGGGGGAGTACCCCCGGACCCCCCGAATTTTCGGCTCGCAACGCTCGCCTTCGGTCTCCAGTACCCTTACAATTCCTTGTCGCCCCCTAGCCCTATCGTTCTCTAAAAAAATTAGCCCCTCCGTCGGAAGTGCTAGCCCCTTTGTCGGAGGAAACCTAGCGCCACCACTGGATCCACAGATGAAGAAACATACTTGGTCGACGTGACAAACTTATTTTTAGGATGCAACTCATACTCAACATAGAGGTTTTCGAATAGAAATATATCAAGCAGTACAAAGAACTTGCACAAAAAAGCTCCACTATTTTACAGCGTCTCTCTGAGATGCATTTATGATTTCAGCAAAAATGAATACACTCGATATCTTGGAAATATTGCACTCTTTTAGACCTTCAAAGTTTTTTTCTTGTTCTATCATTAAATTGCTTTTTCATAACCTTTATTTGTTTGAACTGTTAATAACTGTGTTTGAACGTCATAAAATGGATTAGATGTTAGGTCAAAATTTAATTCAATTCTATAATCAAAATGTTAATTTTTGAAGACTGTGCTCCTTTTAGACTCTTTTGTAACTTTTATGCATTCTAATGAAAATTGCAGTCTTTTCAGAAGTATAATCAGTCCATTCTATCTTCGGTATCCTAGATGTCCTTATTTTATTTTTGGATGCTTGATATCCTATCTGTTATAGTAGTAAATTAAATTTGCGTTTTAAAATTGGAAATTTGAAATAGATCTTTTTTCCACCGATTGTATTCCAAGAAATCTTTCATTTCTAACTTCAAGATGGATAAAAAATCAAGCCCCAATTAGATTCATCTCAAGCAAATTACATTCCATATGAAAATTGCACATCTTATTGGTCCTTATTGTGTATATCAACAGTTCATGCAAATAGCATGAAAAAGTTGCATTTTGACTGTCTTTTCAAATTTCAATCGAAAACTTCAAAAAGCCGAGTATCAAAGTCACCAAAAAGGGCTCTTCTCGGTCCTCACTGGATCCAAAATTTCAACATAACAGGATCAGTTGCAACAAATAAAAGCACAACAAGACCTTAGAGATTTATAACAAAATAGGCAACCATTTATGGCATTCCAACATCGTGTGACTGAGGTTTTTTCTTAGATACTGGAGCTGATGCTGTAGTACACTATAATGCTAATTTGCAAACCTCATGTACATAAAGGTGAAGTGTTGTCAAAATGAAGAATTTTTCTTATGCTCCTACCTTGCCCATGAGTGAGCTGGAAAGTCACTCCCAAAAGAACAGCAAAGACCAATCTTACTCCCATGTCTACGTTTCTAAAATGGTCTAGAAAAGTCTTTGAGAATTTTCATTCCAAGCAGAGAGTTGATATTTAACTAGGCTATGGGCTGCGTCACCAGTGAGTTGAGACAGCTGGCCTAGCTGATTCAACAACCTTTATGTCAAATATAGATTTACCTAGCTTAAACAAACAAGTAAAATTGATTTCATATTAGTAGACCAATTAAAATATCCTCGCTAAAGGCACCCTAAACACACTTATAGTCATCGGAGCAATGGGTGCAGAAATCTAGCTTTTGTACATAAATCTAATGTTGGAATTGCGTAAAGGTTGGCTAGTCAGCCTTTAAGCAACATAGGCAAACAAGCCAATCGCTTTGCGTGCTGGCTTTTGTGATATGCTAGTTGTGATATTTTGTAAGACGTTTGTGATATTTGTGATATATATAAGTTTTTAACTTTAAATGTGTCACTTTAGAATTTGCAAGAAAATTTTCATTAAAATTGAATTCAGGATGTGATGCAACAGCGTGGGTGTTGTAGTAAGTGGTAGAGGGTAAGAATGCACCCCCAATATCAACCTGTCGGATTTGGTTTATGTTTCGTAGGATAAATCACAATTTATACTTATCTTACTTAGTGTTCTTCATACAAGAGGTAGGAGAACTAATTCTAATTTTGTTTTTACGTCATAAAACTATAGATCCACAAGCAAACATCGATAACCCAAATAAACATCATAAACAAATAAACAAATAAACATCACCAAATGACGCACAACTCATTATTTGAACTAAAGTCTAGTCTCTGCTACACCCCTGCAAGATCTGAAAATTACAAGGATCCCTCCATCGATAGGATCTATCGGGTAAATCATGAATTAGAATACTGTAACAAGATAATAGATACTTGGCATCTTAGATTTACGACTATATCCTTCACTTTTTTTCATTTGCAAACCTGGTCAGGCTCTCTCGAGTACAAAGCCCAAAACTGTTATCGTGTATTTTTATCATATTATTTGAGCTGAATCTTTTAAGGACAATGCAAATAAAAATTTTAGGTAGGAAACATTCTTATTATTTTGTCTTTCACTGTTGTGGCATGGCTTGGGGGTATGAGCAAGACTGCATGGAGCTGTTACAGCTGATAAAGACCAAAAGCATGGCCAACGCAAAAAAATACCTGGAATGCCTTAAACTGAACGAAATGACAGCGAATCTTTCTAAATTTCAAGCTAGGGGTAATAATATAGGAAAATTTTACATTAATAACGAGTTTACGGTAAAAGTAGCTACTTTACTTGGTGTTGAGATTAACGAAAATCTGAAATTTGACACTCACATCGATAGAATCTATAAAAAAACAGCCAAGCACTTAAATTTGCTATAGCAAAAAGCAAAGGAGCAACCTTTGGATGTTATGTAGCAAAGGAATCAAGTATAAACTAGAGAAAATAAACGAGAGAACGTTGTGACTCGCGTATTCTGAATATTCACTCTGCTATTGTAGGTCCGTGACCTTTAATCTAAGTTTATTTGGTATCCCTGTGTTTGAACAGAATTAGCTGTTATTGCGATTGCTCAAGGGAGTAATGTGAATCCCAATATTCAGATTATTAGATTATTCCTTTACAACCTTCAAATCGAAGTCATGTAGTTATTTTTGAGTGAGATTTATCGCTATGATCGATTATGTTTGTCTTGTCTCTGTCGAACCTGAGTTTGTAAAAAATATCGATTCATCACGACGAAACAAGAGTTACACTAAATGGATCCAATCGCCAACTAAAAGAAAACTACAGTCCATATTCAAAATCTTAGCACTTAAAGTATAAGAAGCTCTCAATAATCTAAATCCTATTTTTATGAAGGACTATTTTTCACCAAAACTAACGAGCTGCAAACTGTACAAAGTCCCCTTACAATGCCGAAGGCTAGAACTACAAATTATGGAATCAGATCACTCAATTTCCAAGGGTGGAAAATCCGGAACTCACTTTTAGTTGAAATCAAAGTAGCCCGAAATTCAAAAGAATTCAAGATCTGATGCAATCCTTGAAATTGCTTCATGTTAGTCTGAATTAGTGTTTTTGCACTATTGTAATAAATAAGTCATATACATATATGAACAGCGAGGGCTGCTGAGGGAAAGCGGAGAGGAATTTTGATATTTCATATTTTATTCATAAGCTGTTTGTAGACTATCAATCAATAGAACTTGTATTCTAATTGCTAGCAGTTTATATATTGTATTATTGGAACTAGCTAAATGGGTATTCGTTTTGCAAAATTAAAAATTAAAGTGAGCTGAGGGGAGGAAAGGGCACGCCATTCGAAATAGGGGCCGGGCAACTGGGACTGGAGGCAGGAGCTCATTGCAACTTCACTTGGGGTGAGTATTTACAATCGTAACATTCAGATGTGTTACGCAATGAAGGTAAACATTTACAAATGAAGTATAAATTTTATTGGATTGTGCGCTGTGAAGATGACCTTATGTTTGAAAGGTTAGTTCCTTCTGCTTTTCCCGGAACCATTGCATCAGATGATAAGTGAATACTGCGGAGGAGCGTGAGTTTCCAATGTTTCGGGAAATGGTTGCAGCAGCGCGAAAAGTTTGAGGTACGGTTGGTTGAAAGTTTTGAGACACCGTTGCCGCTAAAAAGTTTTAAAGAAATTAGAGAAGATAGAATGGCTTCGAGAGAGATGCACCGATGGGAACAAAAAAAGGAGCTTTATGCTCTCTTTGAAGGCAAGATCGAAACAGCTGTTATCGACATGGTATTCGGTGGCTGTAACGATCAAGGTAACTTCCCTAGGCTAGGCCTAATTTGATTGCAGAATTTGACGCACAATAATTGTTCATACTTTTTACTGCTCAGCTTCGTTAAAACGTTATCAAGGATTCATTCTTGAGTTTAAAGCTATGTGCCTAGGTTGTTTTAAAGGGCTTTTTGGATTCCCCATAGTTGTTTTTATGTGGGAAGAATGATGTGATACGAAAGATATTCAGGAACAAAGCAATACGAAGACGAGAATCCAATGTAACGAGATAAAATTTTCAAAATAAACTAAAACACGGGATTCCGCTATTGGGCAGCATTTACTGAAGTACCATTTACTGCAAAAAACTATAATGGCAACATGTTTTGGATTATTAGTAGAGCCATCTAGCAGTTTTGGAATCTATCTACATCAACATAAAAAATGCTTATTGTGTAGACAGAAGAAGTTCGTCTTCACCTTAGGACTCCATTGGTAACATTTTCCATAGGCAAGTAGCACTGATTAGGCAATCTCAACAGTCATGTTACCGTGTTTCTGATTTGCCTATTTTGATCCACAACTGGTGTAGTGTTTTGATCTATGTTCTGATGTTTTGTGCTCTGAAGAGTATCAAACGTAAAGCTTTTCTATGGCCCAGAATGTTTGCTTTTTTCAAAGCCATTTTCAAATTTTGTACCGTGAATAGATTGTTTAATCTAATATTTCTTTTTTAAAGTTGAAGACGCTAAAAAGGCCTTGTCAAGCATGTGTTTGATGCCAGAAGACAGCAGCGATGTAAAGATTATTGAATCAACTGCCAAGGGTTTTCCTTCTGACACTGAAATGGAAGAAGCTCCTAGAAATAAACAGAAAACCATGTTCATCCTAAGGGGACTTCCAGGCAGTGGAAAATCCTATTTAGCAAAGTATGATAAAGTTATTATACATCATTTACACCTTAAATCTTCTGCATCAGTTTTTGTTGGTCATGTTGACACTGTACTCAGTTACATGTCAGCTTCTGAAGTGTAGCTTCTGAAATAACACATTTTCAGATTTTTCATAAAAGCAAATTCTTTTATTCCCAAGTCAACTGAAGCAATATGGAGATACCATTCTATCAACAGATAACTTCTTCAGAGCTGGAAAAGGGTATGTCTTTTAAAAGTTTCTGCAATTCATGAATAAATTTAATGACAAAATGCATTTATGACAAAAGGCTTTTTCTTTATGAATTTCCCACAAGGGTGGTGTACTGTCTGCTTTATTGTGTTTGCAAGGGAAATCACTCTGCTAACTATAAGAAAGTAAAGAGACTACAAAAAGCCCCCAGGAACATATAGACTAAGTCCACACAGCTCTTATTTGTTTAAACCAGTCCCATACAATGTTTTGCTCTGCACTTTGTGATGGAGCTGCGATGGCTCCTCTGTGTAATCGGTAAAAGAGAAGGGCAGTACGGGAATGACTCGGCCTTGGGTGATGGCTTGAAAGCACGACCCCGTAGCTCAGTGGCAGAGCACTTGACGTACAAAGTCCGGGGTCGTGAGTTTGAGCCTCGCTCAGGTTGGTTATTTTCCCGCACTATCTATTAGTTGTCTTTAAAATCCTGTTGTCTTTACACTTTTTGATAATTTCTGTCACTTGTGCCAAAATTCCCCTTGAGTGATTTTCTTAGTTGCTTGTTTTATTAGCCTTATCATTTGTATTTCTGTTGTTAAAATAGCAAATTTTAGGGGTAAATTTTTTAAGAGGTAAAATTATTTCAAATCGCAGCAGTTGCCCTCAATGAATCCAATAATTTCAGTTGCTGGTTAATGTGTCTCTTGTTTTTTTCTGAAGATTCGAATTTAGAGGAGACCAGCTTCAAGATGCCCATGATTGGAACCTTGCATGTGGTAACTATTGTCAGTCACTTCCTCTTTAATGCACATTTTTAATGTTGCCTTTCTAGTTTTGCTTCATGGGATGTGTAGAATATAGGGATCTGGAAGGCACATGCATGGCTAAATCAGATAAATAGAAAGATAAATTGTGCACATCAATTATCTTTGATGCAAAACTAATTATGTAGCTTGAGGAACAAGCAAAGAAGCTTTCAATTACTGTAAAACTGCATGGAGATGCCATGCCTAATGCAACTTTTTCTGCAAAATGTAAGCTTCAATTTTATTTAAATTTTGCAGAACTTACCGTTAAACAGTTCATCTTAGAAAACTGTTTTCAAGCCTTAGATAAATGTTGATTTCCAATTCATAATTTGTCTCTTGTATTGATGATTTATTTGCTTAAAGCACTCCAAGCAGAAATTCTGATATTCAAAGTTCATAAGCAGAAATTCTGATTATTTTGTCTCAGCAAGATCAGCAATGCGAAGGGAAGATGTCAATAACATTTATATTGACAACACTAACACTCGTAGCTGGGAGATGAAACCATATGTCTTGGCTGTGAGTTTCTTCTGCTTTGAAGTTCATTAGAATAAGGAAAAACTCAATCATATGCTATTTTAGTTGGAAAACTACAGTTTGTTTTAATTAGCCTTATTTTATGATGCTGTCAATATCTTAACTTTTTGTCTTTGGACCTCTGTTGCATGCTGTGCTTTTGAAAAATGATGAACAGATATGTTTAAAAATGAACCTCGTTAAAAATGCTAAATGCTGTGATATGTTGGGGATAATATATCTTTAATGTTTAGGCAGAGTGCAACAGCAGAAGAGTAAAAATCTGAACATTAGAAAAGCCAGTTGACTACATTCTAGCAACATAGGAAGGGGGGTTCTTTAGAGAAACATGATGCTAAACACATTAATATGATTTAAGCTAATTCTTTTAACATTAAATTTTTTAATTTTTCTTTTCATAGGCGTTAAACCATGGGTATAACGTCGAATTTCTGATGCCACAAACTCCATGGGCCTGGAATATCAATGAACTTGAAAGGTTTGATTCAAATAATTATAATAAATTCATTAAATAAATCAGTGAACTAGTATCCTATTGTGTTTTTGTATCATTTTCTTAATGTGTAGGGTTGGTTGGGTGAAAGTCTAGTCTGTTTTATTTGCGCAATTATGTTGACCCTATCTTAGTGAAGTAGTATTTTACAGATAATTTTGACAGTGCATATCAATAATAATGATTTAACTTTCGATATCTGATTCGATCTAGGTAATAGCCAAGACATAATTGATACATTCTGTCAGCAATTGATTGAATATTACCTTATTGCCACTTTGAACCCTTTCAGTTTGATCTTTCATTTTTCAGTTCTCAATTGGTTTTCATCCTTTTTCCCATGTTTAGTTTTACACTTCTTGAAAATAACCTTGTTTCGCCTTTGCTAATAGGAGAAACAGAAGCTTTGCGTTATCCCTTTTCTTCCTAACTTTGCTAATAGGAGAAACACTCACGGTGTTCCAAAAGGGACTCTGCAGAAAATGCTGGATCGGTTTGAAAAAGACGTCACTGTAGAAAAAGTACTAGCTTCAGACAAAGCCGAGCCCCAGGCATTTCGGCCGTTCGAAAAGCAAATTCATCTTTCCGAAAGAAGCAGAAGGGCGCTGGTATGGACGCAATGTTAAGCTTTAAAAGAAACAATTATTTACATTTTTGGCGCAATCAAAGTTTACTTTGCGTTGAAATGCTTTAACGGACAAGCACCTGTATGCATATGCCAGTTTAGGTTTTCACTTGGCATAAGGGTAGGGTCGAGATCTAGTTTACTGGGTTTAGACGGTTTTTCATTAAGTTGATTTCTCAAGCCTTGTTCAGATATCTCCCATTGCTCCCAAGAGTTGAAGATAGGGTAAAATTACAGCCGAAAATCTTTAGTCCTAGGCCATCAAATTTTCGCACTCCATTTTGACATTTTTGTTTCTTCTGTCCGTTTACTTTTCCCCTGAAAATCAACGCTTGTATTGATGCGATCTCTTACAAGTCACGACACAAATAGCTATATGAAGTTGGAATATTTTGAAGAAATTAGGTGATTAAGACATTAGTGTGAAAGGAATTATCAGCAAGTAAATTGAGGAGATTAGCGCTTTCATTTTTGACGGTTTCGAAGCTTTTTCTAATAACTAGCTCTGTATTTGACTCTTTTATCTTCAATCAACCGATCCTTAATTCCCATGAGATGGTTGATTTTTCTAAGCCTAACTGTTCACAATAAGTTATTAGCAAAAATCTGATGTGTGAGCCCATATTGAATTTATTCTGCTAGGAAACGAAAGCTGTGTCTTCATTTGATTCAAGGGTAGCAGCTCCATTTTCGAAAAATGCTCTGCTAGATGAATTTTCAAACGTAGTGGACCATCAATTGGAGAACGACTTGAGGGTGTCCTCAATAGCGACGCAAGAGACAGAAACTCGTGGAAAACCACAGTATGAAATCAATCCATCATTGTTGCCACGTAGAAGTGAAGATTTTCCTGTTGTTACTTCTGAGATGGTCATTGACGATAATTTCGATGCTGAACTTGACTTAGCGTACACAAGTATGAATTCAAAGGGCGATAAGCTAGCGGAATACGATGATAAGGATTTTGAAATTGGCATGTCAAGATTACAACGTGAAAGTTCCCCATTAGTTCAACAATCAAAGTATGGAGCTAAAAACTCAAGGACTGAAAATCCTATTGTTCGGTCTAGAAATGAGAAACCAGAATCCAGAGATAACAGCCCAAAAGCTGGCCTACCACCCTCTGTCATGAACGAGACTGATCTTAACTTTCTTCTTGAATGCTTTCCAGATTATGAAAATGACGTTCTAAAGTCTGTCTTCATGAGGTTCGATGGAGATATCCAACGAACTTGTAACGAAATTATGGAGCAGCCACTCGTAAAAATGAGTGCTTTTGACCGTCTGCAAAGCATTAATAAAAGTTTTATTGATGACAAAGAGAAAGTTGAGTTTGAAGAAGATGTGTCTGAGCAAACAAAAGGAGGTCCAGTTTTCTTGCATGTTAAACCCCAGGTCGACTCCGCTCAGAAATTTGGCAACTTTGCTATTTGTCTCGACAAAACATTTGTGATTGAAATGAAGAGAATTCTGGGGGAAGGAGGTATATCTGACCTTTAATATAATTGAATTGTATATTCTAGAATGTTAACTTTGTATTGTATTATGGTAAATTAGATACTGGGGTTTAATGCACTGAAAGGCCCCAGAAATCAAATTCCGACTGACGTTCGAGCAATAGGCAAAGCTCAGTCATTGTGGAATTACTTTTCTTTCCTAACGGGATTATCAATTAAATTGAAGATGAACAATAAATCTCCATTTTTTATTGCATTTTAAAAATCAGTCACTGTGAATGTAATTAAAAACTATACACTCAGTTAACTGGGAGTTTTTTTGAAAAATATCAGCGATTGCCTAATAAATAATTTTAGAAATAAATCAAAATTTTAAATGACTAATGTGCAGTCTGGGTCAGACTTAGGAAATACTGGTTTCGCTAAAAAATTACAATGCAAACCGGACCAGTGTTCGCTAATTCTGCGGTATAATTGTCATTGGTATAGTGAAATGATTTACTTATTCAACATTGAATTTGACAAATAGAGTTGTAAAGCTCTTTGCGGCGTTCAAAGTTAAATTATGTCACAGTGAGATGCAAGAGACATCCCTTCTTAGATATAATGATATGGTAAAACCTTTTTTCAGTTTGGGTTTTGTTTCTAGTTAAAGATTAGCTAATTTTATACCTATTATTTACAATTTACAATATGCATATGCAGAAAAGGAAAGAAGATGTTGAGTTAACTAACTGGAACAGGTATTAAGTGCAAATGTACCACGTTGACATCCATTCCAAATGCTGCCTTTAATCATCCAGCCTTTTATACTAGCCTAGACGGGGCCTTGTTTATAATACTAACTAGGGGGGGGGGGCAGTTGCCCACCCAGCCTTAGTGACCTTCCATTGATTACAACAATAGGCTATTTTCCTCCTCTTTATTGAAACTAAGGTTGACTCCTAGCTGATTTCACGAATTTTCACAAGGGACGTTCTTAATTTTAAGTCATCACTAAGGGCATCCCACAATATCAGTATTCTCATTGAGAAAGCTGCCGAAGGGCGGCAAAAATTCTAAAAATTCGTTATGAACGTGTAAATGTCTTTTTAATTATGGTTTTTAAACAATAAAGGTAACAAGTTACCTAAATATAATTTGTCGTATAACACATGAAATCTCGTCAAGTCATTGTCTCAAAATACCAGTGAACGAAAACTTTGAGCAATAGACTCCCTCTAAAGGATTGGAAATTTATTCCATATCGCTGAGAATTAATCTAGGGGAGCTCGCATAGTTGTTTAGTACAAAAATTATGGAGGATGTTGTTATAAATCAGGAATACCCACATGAAATCAAGTCTATGTCAACCAAACAAAACTTTTGTTTTGAATATATCTAGAGTTGTGCAAGCTAGTTGTTGAAGGCAAATAGATAGACCTTTTGAATAGAAGACACATCAGCATTTATTTTAATCAATAATACTTAATTCTTCTTTATCATTAACAAAATTTTATTCTATTGAAATGTTCAATGCCTTTTTAGATATATTTGAGGACGATGATTTCGACTTTCCTGTGGATGCCAAATTTGCTAATCAAATTTATCAACAGTGGCAGCGTCATTGCAAGGTATAAATCAGATAACTTTTAAAATCTGATATTATCGCTGGTATGATATTTCAAATCCTCGCTATTTCAAAAATTTGTAAATTTTTGCTTGTTAACCTAAAATCAAATCGTTAGCTAATATGGATTTTTAGTAAGCACAAAATTAAATCGGAAAGTTTTTTCATAAAGGTATTAAGTCGATTTTTGTTTTGTATCTATATGATTTATATCATTTGAAATTTTCAACCTATGCAAAACTTGTTTTTCGATTATTTTGTTGCAGGCTAAACGGAAGAGATTAGAAAATGAAACCATGAATGGTAAGGTTTATGCCTATATTTCTTAGACTGCTTGACGAGGATAAGGATATAACAGTCTAGACCTATATTAGTATAAGGAAGTTTACACTTTTTTAATTTGGCATTGAAAGCATCTGACGGCCTTCATCAAATTTGGATATAACAATGTTTTTCTTGACGCATAAGGGAAAATTCTAATGACCTTACTAAAGCCTTTTGCCTAAATCGAAAAACTCCTAGAGCAAGGAAAGTATAGGGTTTGATTTTTTCCTGTCAAAATTTTTTCGCAGTTGAAGTTACATTGCTAACATGGGCGAAGTGGCTTGGGTGCATGTGGACCTACAGCCTCTCACCCTAGAGAACCGATTTTGCTACTGTTTCGGAATTTTTAGGAATATTATGACTTCATTTGCCTAAAGGTTCAACTCCTGCGTTCCTGATTAGCAATCTAGATTTTTTTCTACTTTTCTTTCACAGATGAAGGAAAGCATCTTAGGATAGAGGAGGCCGTACATCAACGCCCGAAAAGGCCTTGCAGTTCTGAAAAGGTGCCAAGCGTGCTTGAAGAAGCACGGAATGAAGATAGGGAACGACTAAAAGGGTCTTTCAGTCCATGGGCCATATCAAAACCTCCAGGTAACTGCCTTTTTTGTTTGTTTTTGTTTATTTTGAACCGTAGATCGGCCTCTTTTCATCCTTTATTCGTTTAACTCATATTTTGTGATGCCCCAATTTTGAACGATATGTAACGGAATAGTTTATAGATTTGTAACGGAAATAGGTTGAAATTGAGAAGGCTAGGGCACCAGGAAAGTTCGAGAAGGATTGTCAAAAAAATTGAAGGAACACACTTTTAGAATTTATTTTCTTGTTTTCAAACGCAGGTGACAAAGTTGGTTTTTTCACTTTATAGATTATTTCAACCTATTTAGCTTTGAAAGTTAGAATTTGAAGAATTTAATATATGTATCCCTCGATATTCTTTATTTTTATTTAGGCATTTTTATTATCTCATTCCAGGAATAACGATTGATCATAAACTTCAGGTAAGATCTTTCTGTTACCTTGTTTTCTTGGCAACTCTGATTATTCATATCACATTTGATCTTCATCCCCATCTATTGTAATCCCAAGAAATCCAATTCCAGAATTTAGACAAAATTTAAAGAGATGAAAAGGTGTGACATTATTTGCCGAATAATAACAATTTTTAAAATGTTTGCATCATACCTGGCCAAATTTTCTAATATTGAATGCAGAAAGCCCGGTACTCATTGTTTTTGAATATCATTTGAATATGACTTTTTTTATAATGCCTGTGAACCAAGCAAACATTTTAAAACATACTTGAGCTTTTCTTGTTACATTCTTCAGAGTAAAAAACATCAGAATATTGACTGCAAATATAACCTAAGAAATATGCTCTCCGGAAGTTATATACCCTGAGGAGTGTCAGATAGAAATCTTTAATGTTAACTTTTATCAAAACCACTTTTTTATTTTTGCACCACCTTTACTATAACATGATCCTTCTTTTGAAGACATGACGTACTTTCATTTCGTTGTACATAAGTTTCATTTTATTGTTAATAGGGTTTAACTAATAACTAATAATGTATTTTTCAACGATAACTAATAATGCAAAATGAATTTTACAACTTATTAAGTTATTCTACATTTCACGGAAATGATAGTTTTCTGAGTATACTAGTATTTTTTACAATTATCACTAACAATATGATGATGATAAAACGAGTTGTGAAAATTGCTTTTCATTACTGAGGCAGCAAGGAGTGTCCTCCTCCTATATAGCTTTCAATGTACCATTGCAGCATTTATTTGTTCATTTTCTCACTTATCAACATTCCATCTGAAATTAAGTCTCTTCTAAGGAGCCGCGTAAGCCAATTTGGGACTCTAGTTTTGAGCGCTCGGAAAACAGACTGTACACTCTATTCCCGACAGTGGAAAAAGACGTTCTGGACAATATCTATGAAGCCATGGGGTAAACTATTGTATCTATTTCCGCTTTGCTCCATTTTCCTCATTTTCCCCTACTTTTGGTATTCGTGAAGAATACTTTTAAGAAAGCTTCTGTGTGGATGTTTAAATCAATTAATGATTTGAAAATCAAAAAGTGACTTGCATTCTATTCGTACCAAGACTTCATTGAATTCCACTAAAAACTGTTGTCCTGTTGTAATAATTTCGCTTTTTCCTATTCTCTTCTTTTCGAACATTTGATAGTTTTCTTTAGTCTGCATAGAAGCTGCTTGAATCCCAGATTTTCAAACTGGCAAAGAGCCAGGAAAATTCTGTTCAATTTTTCATCTTCTAGCAATGACGTCGAGGCGGCAATCCAAGCCGTTAAGGCTTCTTTGAATTACCAAGAACAGAATAAAAAGGCGAGTGGTAGCGAAAGAAAAGCAGAGCCACCCAGGCCCCCTGAAGAAACTAGGACAGGGTTTGTACCAGTTAGAACAATGGTAGGAAAAGACACAGTTATAAGACTTAAACCTGAATCTGAACCAATGTTAGAGGAAGGGCGCATTGCGTCACCCGTCCCTGTTGCAGACGATAAGTGGACGGTAGTGCAAGGAAAGAACACAAACTATGTGGATCTTACTACTGTTGCGGACGATGATAATTTCCAGTCATTGAGTGGGACATCTTACGCAGATTATCGTGCGGAGGCGCAAGCCCACGCAGCTATCAGGAAGGAATGGCTTCGCAAGGCCGCACAAGCTTATCAAAATAAGCAAGTGCACGTTTGGTCCTACTGCGCAGGCGAGGTAGCTATATTCGCTGCTTGCTTTTGATTTGGTTTGTATTACAACTGCGACTTTTCTTTGAAGCAAACTCCTTGCAACAGTATAATCCATTTTCCGTATATCTTCAAATTATCCCCCTGGAAGAGATTGCAGTTAACACTAATGCATACAAGATTCTTCTAGCTTTGCATCAGTTAAGGGGGCTATGTCGATATCTCGCTCTTTGAGTTTTCCTGTATTTCAAATGACAGCCAGCCTGAGCTATTCAATAAGTGTTTGCACTCATTCTATATAGAGACAATCTTACTTTTGCAGGCTCGCAAGCAGGCAGATTTAATGAAGGAGGCCAATGGAAGAGCTGCTGCTTTGATCTTTGAAAAGAAGTGAGTACCGTATCTTTATTGTACAGAGAACCTAACAACAAATGTATTGTCCCAGTCACCCTTTGATAGCGTCATGATGATACTTAAAGGTCCAAAGGCTCGTTTGAAGGATTTCTTTAACAGGTAATTTCAAATCTGAGTAAGGATTCATAAGAGAAATCCTCCAATTCCAGAGAGCTTTTGTATTCATCAAACCATTCATTATTAAGTGAATAAAGAACTCCGTACATGGTGTATTGACATTATTAATCCATCTATCTGTCTTTCTCATCCTGTACAATCAAAGGTGGTACTGTTCACATGGTATTATTCTTTGGTAGCTTTGAAGTCACCTCGAATGGTTGCCATCTATAATGACCCAAAATGATAGCCATTTGCTGATACTGGTTCGTTAGAGGAAACTCCCATTTATGTGGTGTATGATCACGCTGCGTCGTCATAAGAGTAAATGGAATGCTTTTTAGAACAGTAAATGGAATCAACAGAACGACTCTAAACAATTTGATTTCCATAAGTACCACTCGTCTTGAAACGATCGATTCTTGTATTAATCAAGTGACAACAGTGTAGGCCTATCCTGCCCGAAGCTTCTAGCTGCAAGAACTTCTTCAGCAGCAGAATCATGATGTCTTCGTTAGAGTTAGTTTGATCCATGATATCAAAATAGTTATTTTTCCTAAGGAAAGCTTGACTATGGCCTGAGTGAATATTCTTTGTGACCACGCACGGCACAGAAAATCAACAAATTATACAGAAACATAGGGCTCCAAAAGTCTAGGTCCTGCCCTCATGAATGAGCAAGACCTGAGGTCCTGCCATTTCTGAAGGGCAGGAGTGCCATTGTTTTCTTCTATTGTGAGGCAGGACCAAAAACAGGGCTACGAGGCGTTTGCCCATTGTTGGGCAGGACCAAACATGGGGTTTAGTCCTGCCTACGAGTATTGGGCAGGACTGCCCATAGGGCTAATTTTTCGACGATATCAACTTACTAATGGGATACTCGAAATTCCATTCCAGTCACCCTGTGTCTCAAAATTGAAAAAGGGCACAGCCACGAAGTACAAGTGTTGAATAAGACAAGAAATGCCTTTGAATCAGGCGTATAATGATTTCATAAAGGGAATCAATCAGGACAAGCAGGACCTTTGGCTTCGCCACTGCCCTCCTTGATTTTCTTTTGAACCCCTCTTTTTGGTTTGATATATCAACACTCCATACACCTCATAATACATTTCAATTTTAATATGTTCATGTACATATTTACAAGGTCGAATGCAAGCTTCTGATTTGTAAGTAACCTCATCCTACGTGGCTGGTTTTCATATGTTTTGTTCAACATTGTAGAAATACAACCCTGACTGATCCAACTTCGATTGACCTGCATGGCTTGCACTGCGATGAGGCCGTGGAAATGCTGGAAGAAACATTGTCCCAAGCAATGCAACGTATCGCTATTTTTTATGCTTTTATAGATGTTTTCTTTAATTTTATTTTATTCAACTCCTTGCTTGATTTCGAAAATCTTTAATCAATACTCTTTCTAAATTTATCATTTTGAAGGATTTTTTTTAAACTTTTTGTATTTTGAAATCCAACAGAAAATGGAATAAAAATGTATTGTTGTTGTAAATGAGGCTTTGCGTTGTTTTCATTCGATAGCTCTTAGGGCCTTTGTAAAATCAGGCTGCTTGCTATTGCAATTCTTTATAAAAAGGAGTTTTCTTAAACGGATAGCCGTATTCAATTCAATTCAGTTCAGTTCAATTCAATTCAAATTATTTCATAGTACACTTTTCTTAAACGGATAGCCGTATTCAATTCAATTCAGTTCAGTTCAATTCAAATTATTTCATAGTACACGACCATACAGGCGATGATGAAAATTCATATCCTGTGCCGCCAAAATGGAGCAGTGCTTATCTAGTTTAGGCCACTTAAAATTAAAAATGTTAGCAAAACCAGAAAACTAACAAAATAATGAAATATCTAAAATTCACAGAATACCAATAATTAAGCGTTAGCATGTTGGGATTTTGTAGTTTTGATTTCAAACACGGTGAAAGTTTATTACAAATTCGTGCTCCGGTATTTTTCCATTTTCTATTGGATTTCTTTATTTTGTACTTTGGTTTTGTCTGGTGTCATATTTAAATCTATGTTCACTGGTTGTAAGTAGTTTTGGAACTTTTTAGACAGTGTTTTGTTATTGTGAGTCACTTGATGTTTGATTTGCAAAGTCCTTATGCCAATTTTGCAAAGAATAGTTCTAAGATCTCTGCTAAGAGCTTTCTCTGACTATGTCAAGTCCCCTTTGCATAAACATTTATGTTTTTTAAAGATGCAACGAAGTGAAGATCTGTCGGTATTTTGGTCCTTTATCTCTTCCCTAACATATAAAGGACTGTTCTTTTCAGGTAAAATGCGATACATTGACATTGTAACTGGGCGTGGCTCCCACAGCAGAGGCAAGGTCCCAAGGGTAAAGAATTCGGTCATGAATTATCTCAAAGCCAATGGATTTAGGTAGTATGACTTGAATGCATACTTTAAAAATCTTTTCTCGAATAATGATAGAATTCATTATTTCGTTAAAGTTCATACTGGATTTTTATTAGCTAAAAACAAATTAACTAAAAATAGGATTCAGAATTCTCTGATTGTTGAGCATCTTTCTTCTCATCTTTCTTCAGGTTCGCTAAGGTAAACGATGGCTGCCTCAGAATTTTGTTGTGATAACGGAGTCTATTCTAGATCACCGGCGGCCTATGCGACTGCGATCAGCTTGGTGCCACCGGAACCCGTTACTATGGAGCAATTGATGCAAAAATCCTTATGCTGGTGCCCTATTTGCCAATGTACCCGTCTAGTTAAGTTGGCTGCGTCCTGGGAATGAAATATCTTAGCCATGACTTCCGGAAAGAGAGCTTCCACTTCACTTTAATTATGGGGTCTTTGCATGTATATAAGGGAGGCTCATAGTATTTCTAAAGGCGGGCTATTAAAATAGGCATCTCAAAGTAGGCAAACGATGTACATAGTATAGATAATGGAATTGTAAATAGTCTGTAAATAGCCAGTAATTTTGGTTTATCCAGAGTCAATCTTTTGATTTGATCACGTGCATAGCATGTACACGGTCACTTGCGTTTGAGAAAGAGACTATATTCTCTAAGATTTTTGTAACATTCAAAATTGCTTTTGACTAATACTTTTGTGGCTAACTAATACATGTTTGTGACAAATTATTTTAAGAATAACTTGATTTTAAAAATTGAAGTGTCAATGACACTAAATAGATTCTCACAATTGTTATGAAGATTAACCAAATTTCAGAGTGTTTTTCTCCTACAATAGTTGATTTATGGTTATTTTTTAAACAAATCTATTTTCCAAGCCATAACTTTTAAACTGCAAAAACAACTATGTTTTTGCTGTTAAGAGCTATTTGCACTCATAATATGATTTTCAAGTTCGTTTTATCATATCACACGAAAAAAGTCCGTTACAACACATAGACCTTTAAAATCTTTGCAAAAAATATGGTTTTCAAGAAAAGGTCGAACATTATCTCTCATGTTTTTAAAGCTAAATGAAACACAGCTTCTTTCTTCTTGAATTCACAATCTCATTCGTTGGTAATTCTCTTGTGAGAACTCTCCAACAAATTTTTCGGACGTGAAGAACCATGCTTGCAATTCAAAAATTAGGCTTCTTTACTCTAAAGTCTGTCACACTTCGTAGAATTTTCCTAGGTACACATCTACATATAAATAGCAGTTCTTCACAAGTTTACATTTTTGAACATCTGAAGGAGTCAAAATTTACAATCTTAAGTTCCAAGAATATATTTTAAAGTACTTTATGATTCTGTCTTCTGCTCAGTTACATATAGCAAAAATTATCGCCAGCCTAACTTTGAAGGGAAAGTTTCATTTTATCGCAGGTAGAAAAATGATTCCGTCACTAGAATGTTTGAGCCTCGTTAATCCCGTTGAATTATACATTATTAATTAGAATTTCAAAATATCTTACAGCGCAAACTTTATTTTCTAGATTACTTTCTAGTTAAAAATGGTGAAATATCATATTGTTTCAACGCTTTGAGATAAACTTTGAAAGGTAATTTTGCGCACAAGATGCTAGCTTATTAATGATCTTATTTCGGCTCACTTATCGCTCATTAGTGTTATTCTCTTGTCAATAACAAAATAAGTATTCTTTCATTACTAACTCTGCTTTGTTGTTTCAAGAGCTGGCCCTCAAAAAGCGGCATCACAAATTTCTTTGCAAGGCTGCTTGCGATTTGGCTCTAATATTTAATCAATAGACTCCGTCTCGTAACCGAAGGGCTTAACTTTAAATGAAAAGACAACAAGTAGTTTTTCTGTAAGCTCCCCTGTATGTTATAAGCTGTATCAACTGTATAAGCAGCTGGCAGCTGTATTAGGCCGCTGTTTAACCAAATGCCTATATTCGAGTAGGCATTGTTCTACTCGCGTCATAAATATTTGCTCCTGAAATGGAGGTATTTTCGTTGATAGTATAATTCTTTCATTGCAGTTTAGCAATAACGAAAATGATATATGCTTAAACTTATTTTCAATACTCTAAACACCCTAGCGGGTGTATCCAGCTAAAATGAAACATGTTAGAAAACATCAAAATGTGAAGTATCTCATTTAGGAGTCTGAATGAGAACAATATCGTCTTTATCTATGTCATCATCGGTATATTTCATGTTATATATTACATGTTATATATTATATGTTATATGTTTCATGCCTTTTTCTAAAAGTCAGGGGTGCCACTGACCATAGCTTATCTCCGCAGAATAGCTGCGCACGAGTTTAAAAGTGGAGAGGCTGAAAAGAGTGTGCCCAAAAGATTTATCAGGCCACGCCTTCTAGAACGCCGAAAAACGCCCCTTAGATAGTACTTGCTTGTTTCTACTCAATTTTTATAAACATCCTGGTGCAGAGAAGATATCAATAACTATAAAATGGATAAATTTAGCTTGAGGGTAATAAAACACCAAGCTAACAAAGAACTGCTACAACATAGGAGTAAACTAACTAAAATTGCGTTAGAGAAAACCTTCAAAAGTTTTCTAACCTATTATTACAAAGAAGTGAGGGGGCTATAGCCCCTGCTAGCCCAATGGCTGCGCGGAGCCTGGGCTCAACACCCCTACCCTTTCATTTTGAATTGAATGTCAGTCGTGCTGTTAAAATATAATACCACAGTTACTAAGCAGCAAATTTTTTACCGCCGAGCCGCTTTGTCACATGAGGAACAAAACTTGCCAACCGCTTACCGCTTTGCCAACTTACTGTCGAATTGGTTTTGACCGCAGAACAAGCATCTTCAAACGAGTGAAACAGGCATTTTACCACTTTACTAATTTTTTACCATAGAACAAGTATCTTATCGTCAAATTTTTTTGTTTACCAAAGAAAATGTTTACAAGAGAATAAAATCTTATCAAAGAATGTTAGACATTGCCAGAGAAACCGGTTTATGACTGATTCGCCATTTATTAGGTGTTTCTTGTTAAGAAAAAACTGTTGTTATTCGTATTCGTTATTCGTAGAATCTCTGTTAAGGGAATTTGCTTGGTTTCTGACATTTTTATAATATGTCATTTTAGAGAGTGATTTATCTTCTATCTCTGATTTTTTGAGATTATCTCTTTTTCGCAAAAGTTTCATAAGCTCAATAGAAACCAAGCTTCAGGATTTTTCTGAAACTTTTATTTTGTCAAAATTTTAACTTCAGTTATAAAACATGCTTGTCAATCAAACTGTAAAGTAGAGAAGACCATTTAAGAAAATCACCAGCTTCGTCGACATTCATAAACAAAATGAGAGTTCATCAACTTCGAAGTAGGTCAATGCAATCTGTTCCCCATTCAACATGTATCTTCCTGCTGCAATTTTTGTCACCTCGCCATGAGACCGAGGTTTGTGACCAAGGACCAAGTATCTTACCGCTGAACCGTTGTGTCCCCAGATAAAAATCTTAACGCAAAGCCTGTATATGACCAAATAACCAATAGACCGTTTTGTCACCATAGAGACAAAATTTCTACAGTTGTGAGTTTTAATTAAGAGTTCAACAATTTATCTCCATAACGTTTGTTTACCTTTGGGGCACAGAATACAACAGCTGTATAAAATCAATCGAAGAAATACTTGGATGGATGGATGTAATTTGATAGATTTTTGATAAACATATTTCTTTCAGAAAAACCGATATCTTTCTTTATAAGAAAAATTACTAATGGCTCTCGATGATTTAGCATCTTTTCTAGTACAGTGTTAAAATTCTAAGAAACTTTGTAAATTTCTTTTTTGCTTATCATCCTAGCAATTTCAAAGTTCAACACCATCTTTACAAATTTCGTGTCCAGTAGAACCATTAAAAAAAGTTCGAATTAGAAATATTGTTTCCGATTTCTTGAATATGTAATTTATGCTATGAAAGTTTTATCATATTTAAATAAATTTGCATTGATTATTAGATATATTGTCATAATATGGATTATATTGTTATTAATAGCCTGGCTAGCATTAAGCGAAAATCATGAACATTATTGTCAAAACTTATTTAATTTTAGTTATTTCATGAGACAAGCCAGTAAGTTTGAATCTAAAAATCACGCACAACTTCAAAATTAATTTTGTTCTTTCTTGATAAAAAACAATTAAAAAATTGTTACTAGCAAAACATCGAAAAAATCAGGAGCTCTTTAAAGCTAGATCCTTGCTTTGTTTTTATAACAAAAAAACATCCGGATTTGGTTTAAAGTTTGATTTTATTTTTCTGAAAGCAACTGTTTCTTTTGGAAATATTATTAAGCCTTTCACATATTTAGTGCTAATCTTTTAAATATATTCTGAAGCAGCTACATTTTGCCTGCTGAAGAATATAATACACGTTCGCATTAATCAGAAATTACTCCATTAATCTTAAATCGAATGTTACTAGGTCCTTTTATTGTATCCATCTTTATCGTCGAAATTTTACGTATAAAAGCACTGAATTTCCTATATTTAGCCTTTACGAAGCATTAAAGGTCAAAAGATGTTTAAATTATAATTATGCGACTTTACCTTGGGTTATAACAGCTTATTTCTAACCGTTTTTCATATCTTGCAAAGGTCCTTCAGTTAAAACACCAAAGAACAAAGACAAAGAGCAGATGTATGATATTCGAGGTTTTCATTCAGGCTACCCTGTTAGAAATTTGCTAAATTACTGACCGTTTCACTTATCAATTTTTTTCTCCTCGGCGTCGAGGTTTACTTCTCCGAATCATCTTTACTCGCCTGAGAAAACACCTTGAATACAACTTCTCAATAATTTTGAAAACCAGCTGCAAGAAGGATCTTAACTTTTGCTTATTTTCTTTCATTGTCACATTCTTACCGACTTAGTCGCTAGGAGAAAGTCATTTTTCTCTCTTTTCTAGGTTTAGAGGATCAGCATGACTTCAGTCGATTTCTGCCTTCCTTTATTAAATCTCCGTCCACAAACATCGCATTTTCCACCTTTTCCCAGTATTATAAATCCGTGTACAGACAGTTAAGCGTATGTGGCTGAATATTTCGCTCCGAAAGCTTTGATTTTCTGTTAAAGCGAGAGCGATTGTATTGGGAAATTATCCGCCATTCGGCAGTTACTTGTGATCTTGTTTTTGTATGGGTGACGTAGAGTAATTGAAAAGCCTCGTGTTGGTTGTGAAAGACACTTCTCCCTTAATCCCCTATGAAGTCGACATTGCTGACCAAACGAATTATTGTTATATAGGACAGCTGTTAGTACAATTTGAACATATTAAGACGAATTAAAATTGAGTGGCCGAATGACTTTCAAATGATTTTTTAAGTAAGAGGGCCGTGGTCAGTAGTGTCCATTGATCTTCAGTTGATAGAGGTTGGGGCATACCGCAGGATAAGACGCCTCTTAGAGTGACAGACGGTAAGGACTGCAAATTCCTTTGGTTATATTTGTTTCTTATGAACGTATTTTTAGGCTAACGGAGTCTCTGTTCCATTTTTTCCAGTTTTTTCTATGAATGTCATTCTTTCAGCATTGATGCCCTCAAAATCTCGATAAAAGTTGGCTAAAACCATCACTATTTGATAGCTTTTTGAGCCCGTTAGAGTTACTCTTTAATAAAAATATGGAAGATTGTGCTTGTTAATGCTGATTGTGCTGAAGATGCATGCCAGTTAACCAGCAATGAAACTGATCTAATAGATTGTAGAGGAAATTTGCGTATGCCGTGACATGAGTATCGAGTATGCCGTGACATGGGCATTCAATTCAATTTGAACAGCTACGGAGATTCAACAACACAAGAAATCTAATTTATGTTGCAAACTGCAATCATTGTCAACTTTACATTTTGAAAAGGCATAACTTTTTATCACTTTCAGTACGGAAGCATTGACAAAAACTTTTAATTACGTCTATTTCTAGCCAAATCATGTTGTATTCGCTCTAGCTAAATCAAGTATTTCCTACAATTATAAACGTTTAAACCGAAATATTAATTAGTGAAAAGATTTCCTGTCAACTGCCAAACAGATTCTTTCAATAATCCTTTAATTCAGATTTTTGCTGCCATTTTTGTTATAGTATTGTTAATTTGCTTCATCTAAACTTTCCACTTCAATTTACCATTATTCAGATAACAAGAAAAGCCTACATTTTTCCAAAAATCCCATTACCTAGGTAATGGGAAAACACTCCTTGAAGCTTAAGTGCTCCCATCTTAAATGCTCCAATGCCACAAGCATTGTGGTATTCTAGGCAAGGCTTCTCTATATTTGCCAGGAGATCGGATTTTACAGTGCATCAAAAGGCTGATGTTGATAAAATCAAAGAAAGCTTTTATTTATGCATTGGTTTTGAGTCAGGACTTTTGAACGATTGCACGTTTAAATAATCTTGAAAAAGAATTATTTGAATTCTCAGAAATGTCACACTTTGCATTGTGATTAGAAAATAATTCTGATGGCTTAAATGAAAGAATGAATACTGAACTCCGAATACAGAAATTTTCTTCCTTTCCCTTTATCTCAACGATAATATATTGTTATATTGTGAAAGATCAATAACAGAGCGAATTTAAATATTGTCGAGTGATACTTTTAGGCTTGATACACTGTGAGAAACAACCTCATGTTTATAAAAATTTTTAAATTCATACCCAGAATGTTTCTTTTGAAAAGTGAACATGTCATGGTGGTTTGAACTTGTGAAAAGTGCGGTATTTCTAGGTAAATATAGGAATTTTATGGATAGATAGCATTCAACACTGATGGTTTGTATAAAAACCACGAAAGAGTTACGGTTTTAATTTGGTTTGAAATCTATATAGGAATTAGTCAGTAATGTAAATTGAATTTCTGCAACGCGAAGCATAAAATAAAACGAGGCTCTATGAAGATCATGCAGTCGAGGTTAGAATGAAATGATTGCCCGTACAGTCGTAAGGAGAGTTCAGAGTTCATTTACTTTAATATATATTTTACAAGAGAAAAATGATAAATTTGAAAACAATTAATCATTAGAATAAAAAGAAAAAAATATTTATGAACATAAGAATATTAAAAAAATACCTGCGTTTTAGAGGAAGACATCGAAACAAGGAAAATTATTTAAATCGCTTTCTTTACAGCATAAACATGATGGATGAGGTGAATTCCCAGAGAAGCAAAGAGACGATCAAACTACTGGACTTCGCTAAGTCAGTCACTGAAAACATCAAATGCGCCCTCGAGAAAACAAATAAGGCAAGCAAAAAGAAGGCAAATCACAAAAAATACATTCAAAGAAAATGTTTTACAAAACCTGGTATGACCAGGAAACCAAGCAGACGAATCTCTCGAAGGATTCTAAAGGGTGAAACGACCGTGCCTCTTACCAGCGATGAAGGCTCGACATTTCTTGAGGAAGAGAAAAACTTTCAGGCAATGTTAGATAGGGAATCAGAACTATTCTATGCGTCCTACCTATACATGAAAGAAAATAATAATTTTTCTGGACATCTAGACTATCTAAGTTACACGACAGAACAAGATTCAATGCCACAGTATTCGAATTCACACCATCATGTAGACATACCACAGTTGCAATCCATGGAGCATCCAGCATATCGCACGTGGCCCTCTACGTATGAAGGACAGTATCCCCCAAAACTGAAGCATTTCGATTACGAACAAATCTGGATGAGCCAGCAAAGAAACCGCTCAGCCTTGCCCGACAATGCTTTCCTGACCATGCTGTATAACGAAAGTTGTCCGGACTTTTGTAACCAATCGGAATGGCAAAAGATGCCAAGTGAAATGTACTTAGGAGATATGTATCATAGCAGAGAAATACCGCTTTTAATGAATGCAATGACAATGTCCCAATAAGATATTAACAGAAGAACTGACATAATGACTGTGGATTTTCTTAACTAGAGGAGATGGGACTTTTACTATATGAACTTCTGAAATCCAAGGATACTTGACCAGTAGAAAAGACGATACAAACCAGACGAAATAAATGTTGGAAGAGTTTGTCCTTGTATGGAAGATCATCTAACTTTATAAAAACCTCTTGCACTGCATAACCATTTATAGTATTGGTCATATTTTTTCTGTAAACAAATATCATTTCCATGAAATGCAATATGATTTGATATTTTTAGGACGGGGTAAAACTGGTTCCTAACATGAAAGATTCAAAGCTGAAACATTGTGTCATTTGTTCTAGAGTTACAGCTTCTACGACAGCTTAAAAGCAAGTAAAAAACAAATGATCAAAGATCAGGGTGATTTATCATTTAAGTGTACTACTTTACTATGTGATTTTGAAGCTTCTTTCAGTTTTGTTTCTTAGATTCTTTCTTAGAATATTGAACCAAGGCAATGTGTTAATTTATTACCACAAGTTCAGTCAGTGGCGTCACCACCTCGAAAAAATTGGGTGGATAAAAGCAAATTTTCTTGACCTCTCCCTACAACCACTTGGAAAATCCTTTCTTAGTATTATTTATCTATTTTGAAATATTTGGACAAGTAACTTTCTCAAGCAGCATTTTAAACGGTGGCTTTTTTGCCAATGCGAAAATCGAAATCGTTCTGATCAAACCAATTCCCCCCCCCCTCCGGCTCTCCCGGCCAAGTTTTTTTAAAGACTTCGATAAATCATGAAATCGACTTTCGGGAAAACTGCCACATCGTGGCGACGTCACTGAGTTCAGTTAAGTCAGCGTCATTTGAAACATGTCAGAAGTGGGGGGCCTAAATAAATATATGTGGTTAGACACCCGCTATCGAATGCCACGCCCCTGTGCAAACTTGGAGATATAGTATACTGTAGCTCTATTATAGGGATGGTGTTGATATTGCGCTTACAGCATAGCAGCGTACGTAGCCTAGATAGGAGTTGCAAAATAAAGTCACAGAGAATTTAATCTTACTTGAGCGCAACAGGAGTTCGAATACTGGATCTTGGTAGCGAAATGCAATAAAGTCTCCCTGACGGGGTCCAAGGGCAAAGCCTTAAAAGCTCTCCCTATTTTGAGCCAACTCTCTTTGAAAGTTGCTTCAAAATTTTAATTGGATTTAAAAAGAGAATCATTAGCACCCCACGGCCACCCCACCTACGATCTTATAATTAATGTTGAAACATGGTAGAATTTAATTTCCAAAATAAATTGCCTTTTTATGTCTTTCTTTGCAGCCTGAGAATTCTTTCACAAGGAGTTCGAGACCTCAAAATTTTGATCTATAATTGTTTAGTATTAGAAGACAGTTATACCTTTACGCTGTGATACAGTCTTTATTACTTTCTTTTTTGAATAAAACACACATCACAAAGGAAGCTTTACTGAACATTTCATTTTAGGGAAAAACCACTTTTTCTTACAGCAGCGGTACCTTTGCTAACAAAAGACCAGATTTTTCTGATGAATAGGGGCAGTTTTAGCAAGTTTGAACAAAGTACAGAAAATGACCCCCATTGGACATCTATGAATTTGAAAAACCTCTTCCTTATTTGTAAAGATTTCATGACAGTTTTATTGCTTTAGAATGAGAGGCTTGTTTAGCAAATGGCAATCCTTCTCTATCGAAGTGTCTTAATCTTGTACATTTTAAGATATTTTACATTGCAAACCTGTTTAAGACATTTTCCCTTCATCAAATCTGATATACTAAGAAAGAGAAAAATAAAAGAAAAAAAATTGGGTACGCAATGCTTTGAGCATTAATCTGGAAATTCTTTTATAGCATGTTTCCCAATAACGCCGAATTAAGGCTTAGCCTCTAATTTTCATGTTGAAGCTTGCAGGTTCAAACTATTAATGAAGATAGAGGCTAAGAACGGGAAACGAGGAGTTGTCTGACTATAGCTGCTAATTTTGCTTTAGATTTTTAGCCTAGGAAATTTTGAAACGACGCTTACTTTTCTGACGGAGATTGGTCTTGGGTAATTTTCCAATTTGTCTCCTATGGGTGCACTAGTCCTTGAAAAATCTCAGAATAAATGTGAAGTGTGCAGTGAAGTATGTAGAGAATCTACATAAAAAACAGGGGTATAGTGCTAGGGGGGCTCATGGGGCTGGTCCCCTCTGTTAATGCCGAGAAGTAGGCAACTTGTATTTCTCCTATTGTTTATTGCAAAATTTCAAAGCAAGTTCCTCTTTTGATAGCACTACACCCCCTGATAAAAAGGTTAGCTCTGTCAGAGAACACTGTATGCTTTAACTTTGATATCAAATTCAGAGCCATCTGAATGACATAGGTATTAAGGGGTGCTACAGGAAGAAAGACTGTGATTCTCAACTCATGTCTCATTAATGAAGATATTGGAAAAATAAAATTTTTCTCAAATATCCAGGGAGAAAGCGCTAGTCTAAAAGCCTTACATTCATAACGAGCCTAAAATTGTTTCATGTTGTAATAGATAACAAAGTTTTAAGCACATTTTTCAGTGGTTTTAAACATGTTGATGCATGAAA
The DNA here is from genome assembly GCF_013076305.1 of Rhopilema esculentum. Next base: position 8,403,297 of record NW_027019365.1, on the reverse strand, counting down.
AGGCCTGTCGCTCTCCGGCATAGTAAGTCTGGCCCAGTAAGCCATACAAATGGATTATGTTGTGCATTCATCTCATCTATGCGAAGTACACATTTGTCGCTGTACGAATTCCAACACATATGCTGAACAACATGTACTACGGAGTAGCCACTGCCGGTTAAGAACCCCGTTCGCGCCTATTCATTAGGTAGCAGCTAAAGACCTGCCACCTCAATCGAAGAAATCCTATTAAAAAGATTACTTAGATTAGAAAACCTAAAGGCTCGCTTATCCCCAGAAGACCAGTTGCCACCAGAGTCCATTTCTTTCTATTTGAGCATGTCCTGAATAGGAAAAGAATATGTACATTCACCAGCGGCGCGTTGTTCTGGCATTAGAGAAAATCAGCAAAATAAGAGATGTGGATAATTGAGTATTGAGGAGGAATTTTCTCAGTAAGCGCTCACTACATTTAAGAAGAGAGGGCGCCCACTACATAAAAAGCCAGCATTTTTTCTGACGTTTTTAGAATGATAAAGCGTTTAGATTTGTTTGATGAAAAATAAATATTTCAGGCAGGCAAAAAAATTTATAGATGATATCTTTTTTAAAACTGATGTGTTTTCTATTGCCGACAAAAAAGATTACAGAGGAGAATTATCTATTCATGTGGAAAATGTTTTTTCATGATTTAGCACCTGAATATCTATACAATAATGAGCAATATTTGCAAGTATGCTTGTAAGATAATCGCATGAATGGAGCTCTAACTTGCCTGCAGACTCAACGTTCTCTGACGCGATATTTATTTATTTCGCAATTCAAGTAGCGTTCTACAGCAGCCTTGGTATTTTCATCAAACAGAAAGGGTTATTTTCCTTAGCCAGACCTGTTGACAGCTTTTTTAGGGGGCTCAGACAATAAATTGAGATTGGATCACTACAAAAGCCGGGAATCAATTTGATAATCGAAAATGTTTTAAACGAAAAATGAAATATTCAAATTCAGTTTAAAATCTTGCTGAAAAGCAGGACTGTGAAAATCAGTTAAACGCGTGGTGCCCCTTAAAAGCGAGTTTTCTTTACAAAATTCTCAGTTTAACTACCTTTCAGGATCCAACGGTTTCCAGACAATTTCTTTCTTCCAGCAATTCAAATTTTGATGCAAATGTTATGCCACCCAAAAATAAAACCTGTATTCGCATTTTTTTCAATGCAACTTCCAAATTACAAAGAAAACCGTTGCCGCAAGAAGCATAAAGAAAATTAAGTTCATTCCCAGTTTCCCACTGTTTTGATTCTCTTTTCGAAAAGATTCGATTTGAAAGCAATTAATAAATAATCATTTTCAATATGCTTATTGTTAGCTTCTCAATTTCTTGTGGTTATTTTGTTTTGTTATTTACGGTAAGAATCCAGATTAGCTTAGTTTTCGAGTTCATGATTACCTACCAATATTACATTTCTGGCTTCACTTTTCCAAATACTGACAGAGCACCAAGACAAAGTAGCAAAGCTTTTGAAAAATATTAAATGTCCACAAATATTATCAATGATTGATATTTTTATGACAAATTAATTTAGAAATCCTTGTGTTCACTTTGCAATTTCTTTATAAATGGCAAAGGATTTCCATGAAGAGGCGTCTTGCATATAAAGCTTTATCCTTTCGTGAAACTTGCAAATTAAGAATCCAAGAATTCGTTATCTATCTTTTCGCTCTGTTTTTTAATGATAACAATTCAATATTGTTAACTGGGATTGATTCCGGATTTAGTTAATCTTGACCCGGATTTCCACAACATTCTTTTCGCCAAAGCGAGTCTGTTGTTTTTTTTGCGGCAAACATGGCGGTCAGAATGCCGTGAGTAGAATACATGACTCTGTAGTGGATTGATAAATAAAGAAGAACCGATCCCAAGTATGACCGAGGCAAGACGATGCGAGATTTGTTTGTTAGATGACAGGAAGCTTGAGATACTTGTACAGGTATTTATTTTTGGCAGCCGTTTTTACTTTGGTGTCTAGCTGGTAGGCCTGTGAATTTTTTTGCCAGGACCGCTAATCATTGGTCTAATTGATGCCTAGAGCGTATTTCAAGAATTTATTGGGACTACCAATGAAAAATTTCCACTCACAAACCTCAGTTTCTATAAATTTTTTCAGCCAATTTTAGTGCTGGAAAATCTTGTTAAATTAATTTATTTCGGAACGTTTTATTTTTGTTATCAGTTATTAGAACTGTTCTTCTGCTTCGATCAGAACGGTGGCATTCAATCAGGTCAAAACACAATTCACTTAGAAAATTTTTGTTTTGCATCGAATAATTGTTAGTGTGCAGTATCTGCTGGAGAGTAGATATCTGTGGCTGAACATAATCAAACAAGTTTTCTTTAACAAAAGAGTATTTGAATTGCGTCCGCGGTTGTAAACAAATCCATTTGGTTTGATAACGAGATAAAGTTTCACACCGAAATTGTCAAGTAGTAAGGGTTTAAGTGCATGATTACTCTTGGATTTTATAATAATGAGAAACTAGAAGGACCAAAGAACAGGAAATGGATAGATTACTACGTATTTCACAGAACGCCCCTACTTCCGAATTTCTTTTATCATGCGTGGAAGGAAATTACAAATTAAACAGTTTTCAACCTTTGCCTAAAGCTGCTATTTTCAGACACTGTATCTTTCAGATATTGCTGCTGTACTTAATATATGCATAAGCAAGACTGAAAACACGCCTGTTCTTCATTAGAGTTGCCTGCAGTAGTAGTTTGTTAGTTTGTGTCAGGGTTCACCAGGGCCTCCCACAAAGGATTTTTCAGAATCTTTTGTTATGGTTTTGAAATTTTCCTTTGGCCAACCAACTTTCCACCCTGCGTTGGAGCCCATGTTTACCACACCACATCTTAATAAAAAAAGGTCAAGTTAATTTCTCCCAATTCACTGTTGAATATGAGTATTCCTACACAGGAGGACTCTAAATTATGCTCAGTAGTGTGAACTAAGTTGAGAAATGGTAGCATCTACATTCCAAAAGATGAGACAAACAGTAGGCTATTGTTTGGCAGAATATCCAAAGGCAGCTTTGAATAATCTGTTTTATTCAAGCAGATATTAAAGAGAGCTTAAAATGTCACATTATTGTCAGCAAATTCATTAAATATCTGTTTTTGTCACAATTTCACGAAGAATGTCTAAAAGATAAAGTCAAGTAGTATACAATCATAAAATATTTTATTGACTGCCTTATTTAGCTGAATCCATTTTTGTAAGATGACAAGGCTCTAAGAAATTGCTCGACTTGAGTTTTTTCTTTCAAATTTTATATTACCTCTAAATGAAATTGATAAAAAATGCAAACTTCTTGAAAGGAACTAAAATTTGCTTCAAGATGTATGCAGTTGATATGTCATATACATTTTGAATGCAACAGCCTTTTTGCTCCTAATTGGTTATATATGCATTTGGTAATTTAATAATTCTTTCTTTTGTAGCCAAAGCTCCTTGTAAAAGAGCTTATCGATATAGCAGCATCCCATTTTACACTCAGGGAGAAGGAATATTTTGGATTATGGTACATGGATGGAAAGTGAGGCATTAAATATTACCTATAATGGGAATTGTATTTTCATTTTTTATGCCATAATTCTTTGTTGGTTATATCTGATTCTGGTTTGATTCGTGATTCATGTTTCCTGATAAAATTGGCCACTAGAGTTAGGGCTACCTTTGAGGGTATGCATGCACAAAAAACTTAAAAATGATGATCAAATTCGAAATCCTAAATATTTTTAAATTGGTCTTCTTGTATATTCTAGAAATATACATTCAAAAATAAAATTTTTTTTATTTGAAAATGTTAAGTTTATTTCTTTTAGTCATGTTAAAGTTTATAATCCTACCATGATGTCTTCAGGGGGAGGTGGGGTGATTCCTTCTTTTTAGGGTTAGATTTCAACTTCAGTCTCTGAGGATTCTTTGGCCCATTTTTCTATCAAGGTGCAGAAAGAATTCTTTTTGCAAGTTTTTGTTGTTTAAGTTAGAAAGAAGAAATTTCACCTTCTCGTATGAAATCTTTCAATAGGGTGAAAAGAGGGAAACAATAGAATTAATGTTGCTACTGTATGAGCTGATGAGTTGTAATTCTCTATTTTCTAAAACCTCCATTTTGTAAATTGAGGAGGAGAAACTTTGTATTGTATTTAACTTCTGTGCTTTGCAGGAACCAAAAACGATGGCTCAGAGATGAAAAGAAAGTTTTAGAACATGGATTCTCAAAGACTGTAGCTGTAATCACCCTGATATTTGGAGTACGGTGAGTTTTAGTGTTCTACAGTTAGGGGCAAATGTTACAGCTAGTGTGTCTTTATCCAAATATCAAAAAGGAGGAGTGAGGGGGTGGGTGTGGCAAAATCAATTCTCAGTCGACAAATCTGAAAAATATCTACATTATTACTTATTTTTAGCTAATTGCAGATGCCAAGGATGAATCCAAAACAATACCAAAGGTTTAAAAAATCTATTGATAAATCTTGTGCATCAATTTGATTTAATTTTCAGGCTTTATGTCCAAAGCATCACCCACTTGAAGGATGCTTCAACAATTGAGCTCTTCTTTCTTCAAGCTGCACAACTGATATACCAGGTAAGATACCATAGTTAATATTTTTTATGAAAAATTACGAGACATGTAGTTTGCAATCTCATCACTATATGCAATAACGCTAAGCTACTCAACAATATGGTAGTTGAAATCCTTAAAATGGCATTTCGAAGTTTACTTGTATGTTGCCTTTTAGTTGGTAGAAAAAAGTATTAAAAACCATGTATTAACAGTCTAGAAACCCGTAAGCTAAAAAATTGCATTTAAGTGACCATCAACCACTTAAGGCACATTTGGTCATATGTTTTGTACATATATCTACTATGTAAAACTGGTCTGCTCTGGCAACTATTATTGTTCAAATATATTTGTTTTAAGTCTAATGAGCAAAAGCGATGGGCTGGCTAACTTCCCTAACAACATTTGATGTTGTTGGTCTTCTAGAAATTTAGGCGCTTGTCTCTGGTGCAAGAAATTGCTATTTTGCATCCAATACATTACAATAATTCGCGCCTTGTAGTTGATTTGCGTTTGACAATGGGCAAGGCATTCCCTGTGGAAAAGAGAAAGGGCGTGTGCAACCGGTCCACATTGAGAGCACACTGTGTCACCAAAACCATTCTCTTTCTCGTTATTCAATGCAATTATCGGAATTCGAGAGCTTGAAACAAAAAAGGAAGCAATAAGTCTCTAGGCCACCCTAACGCTGCTTTTAGAAACAATTGTGGCCTGAATCAAATCAAATGACACAACTTGGTATGTCCCCATACTCCATTAGAAGCACGAAGACCACATACAAAACTTATCTAGTAGTATTCGTGAATTAGTTTTTGAGATAACAGTTTCTTGAAGATACTATGAAATAATAGAGAAATGGAGTTATTCGTAGCATACTTCAGCACTAACAAACTTACTTAGTCTGACACTCCACGGAGTATAATCATCAGATGATGACGTTATCCAAGCAGAAATCTATATCCAGCTGTGGATCGAAACTAACGAGAGAGATAAATGACGCGTTTGATTGATTCATCGTTTTTGACCAATCAGTCACTGCTATTCTCGCACATTGTTGTTCAAGAGTTCAAGAGATTCTGTATAAATCAGGACTTCTGATTTTAAATACCCCAACTGCTACTGCTCCATACGTATATACTCGATTTTCTTTCAGTATATTTTAAATACCACAGTATCTTGGTAATAATAATAATAATAATAAGACCGTATTTATACAGGTAAAATTGTTCAGCAAAAATGAGTTTGCTGCTATCAACCAAGGTAGTGCTATCATCTTTATATGTACCGGAGCATACAGGCAATGTTTTTGTTTTGTTTTTAGGATGAAGTTGAATGTGATACAAAAACAACTTTTTTGCTTGCTGCATATGTTTTACAGGTATGTCAAATCTAAACTGAAGTATATGGGCAGAGATTTTATGTGTAAGCTCGAACTACGTCACCTGGACCAGCTAGTGATTCGGTGCACGACTGTGTAGACCAAGTAAATAAACCTTGTTTTTACAGTCAGACGCACACTTTGACGTGAGCAAAATGCCATAAATGCTCTCCTGTGCGGCAGCCATTTTTTGAGAAGTCAATTTGCTTAAAAAAATCAATTTGCAATAAAAAAAATTCTCAAAAATTGACGGCTTTACACGTAAGTATGTTGCTTAAGTCAATTGTCATTCGTGAGATACTGCTCAACAAAATGCTCTAGTGTGCACCTAGTTTAAAGGAGTACAACTCTATTTACCAAGTTTTAAAGTATGCAGTTTTAACTTCTCCGGTCTTGTCATATGTAAATTCTACGTTTTATCAAAACTACCCCAAGCGATGTTTGCTTTGAGAATAGGTTGCAAAATATGCCTAAATGCATCTAATGATTACTTGAAATCTCGAAATTTTTCAACTTAAAAGCTTTTGATGGTATGCCGAAACATAACTTCAATTTGTAAATTACATTGTACGGACATCTTAAAGAGAGAGAGAGAGAGAGAGAGAGAGAGAGAGAGAGAGAGAGAGAGAGAGAGAGAGAGAGAGAGAGAGAGAGAGAGAGAGAGAGAGAGAGATAATAAATTATGATGTAAAGTCAGCGAACGTGCTGGTTTTTTGCAGTTATTGAAAATGATATCTTGAAAATGTGTTGCATGAAGTTGTACTCGAGGAATTGATTGTTTCATGATAATGTTGCCTAAGGAATTGTTTATTGAACGCAAGGGCATATGAGGAGGTCCAACAGGAAATTTTCAATTCTCTGTCTCCTTTAATAAGTGGAACCCTTCTTAACAAACTAGAGCTTGTTGGCTTTTTAAAATGCCCATTTAAACACACTCTAACTTCTTATCTAAATAGTTTTCATAGCTAGGGCATTCCCCATAATATGTCAAAAGCTGGCAACAAGGGTAATGTTTTTTGCCAACATTACTCGTTTCTGGAGTAGATTTTCGATACTTTCCCTCTTGAACAACCTTACCCCAACAAAGATACGTTTCATGGCCTATCGAGTGACTTGATATCTTGCAGGGAACTAAATTTTGATAACACATCGCAGAAAATAGTTTTCGGCCATTGAATAAAATTGCTTCTCTTCCTTGACGTCAGGAATTCCGTAAAGCTTGACCTCTTTTGTGAAATTGTGGTTTTTGGACGGAGAATGGTTTGCTAAGAACGTTATTTATGGATTCCGGAATGTAGACAAATTTTGGGTGTTGTATTGAATAATATGAACAAAGGAAGTGTTGTTGGTGGGAAGTTAGTATGAAATTGTTTCACTAATGTCGAAGAATTCCGCATTGAATTACGAAATGTAAGCGAAGCTAGAAACAAACTCTTACTTAAAGATTCCCATTCGCAATCGAACGAAGTAAATCGGTTCAAAAGAAGTTATTTGCTTTGAAGTTTGGTCGATAGTTGAGAAATTCTTATGCATTGGAACATGTCACAATTTCACTGAATCCATAAGCAAAAGATTCATAATTAGATTTGATAGATTCACAAGCCGCGATATTCGATGATGATCCAGCTTCAGATTCGACCAAATACTAAGAGGTGATGATTTAACAAGACTTGCTTGGGGGTTATCAGCCGTCCACTGACTATGAGGTCAGTTGCTGGTTTCACGTTCCCCACAGAATCACGCAATATACACTTTGTTATCAGTAAACTTTTGTAGGAGAATGATCACTATTTAAAACAGCACAGCGAAAAGAACGGCCTAAGGTCCAATAGGGTTTACTAAAAGAGGAATGTATAAGTGCAATGAAAGAAACAATAGAATATTTGTTGACACATAACTCGAATAAAAGCTGAGGCTTTATCGTGCTCAGTAAAATAGTATTTGTGTATTCTTCTATTCTGTATTAAACATCTGCTTGTATGTTTATAGTTTTTATGTAAAAAAATAAATAGACATTGTCACAAGACAAAATCTACCGGGGTACCTAGAGATGCAGGTCAATAAAATTCTAAAGATTGCTTATAACAATGTAAACGTATCATTTTTTCCTAAGCATTTTAAAGACCTGACATGAAATGAAATTTGAATTAAATATGTAGATATATGATGAAGTTTCGTTCTTACATCTTTTGTATAACTTACTGTGATCGGAGGTATTGTTTCTTTCCTGCTTCCTTTAACTTTCTGCATGTAATTCTAGCCAAAATTTTATTTTTGTATGGTCATGGTGTTTTCTAATCATCTTTTTTCATTTTAGGCCACAAATGGGGACTATGTCAGGTAAATGCCATTTCGTGACTTTGCTGATGACGTCACAGCAGATTCTATACAATTTTTGTTTTCATTACACTATAAACGTAACTGTAGAGCTACGTTCAGATCTATTTCTATGAATTTTTTCAAGATTACCGATAGAATTTTAAGATTTTGGATCCCCTCCGCAGTAAAATATTGATTTACTGGCTATCAAGATATATACGCTCCAATTTTGAACAGAGGAGGGGTTTATTATGGACTATACATAAATTCTACCCGATCTTCGGATATTCGTCTTAGGGGTGAAATGATGTGTGGATGAAACTGTATGGTAAAAAGAACTCCTCAAGTATTAATCCATTAATTAATCATTGTGTGCATTACGTACAATTATTAGTTATTTTATCGAAGCAGATTAACCTGCATTGCATAAAATATTTCCAAAAGCATGTAGAATAATCTTTAGTCTCGGTTGTTTAACAAAATCTTGCTTTAATGGCATCCCAAGGAACTTTGTTATACATTTATCTGCTAGTAAATGGTATCGTTCAATGTGGTTTTTAATTTGAATTTTGCTCTCTACAGTGAATCAATAACGAAAGATGATCTGAAATCTTTGAAAATTCTACCTAAAAGTACAACTGATAGCATTGCCGAAGAGGAATAGTATGTATTGAATAAAATGTTTTATTTTTATCGAACTTTCATTTATTCTGTTGTTAATGTGTTCTATTTGCCCTGTTCGATAAGAAAATATACCAACAGCCATACTGAAACAAAAAATATGATCGTTTGCCTAACTTATTCTACATTACGAATTTTGTAAATTTCTTGTCACTTTATCTTTTGATAACATCTATTTTAATTTCTTCTTTCATTGTATATACTTCTTTCTTATAAATGTATCTATTAGCAATATTGTTTTGAATAAATTGTTTGAATATTTCTTTTAGCGTTGAAAAAGTGGCTCTACACTATAAAAGAATGAGTGGCTTGCCAAGGGGTGATGCCATAGTCAAGTGAGAAAATATTTGCTTAGAAAATTGGATTTAAAAGTCTTTACTTTCGTATGAATGTATGTGTTTTGTGCTGTCATCATTCTTAATTTGAATTTCCTGGAAAAACTAGAGGGGTATGATATTGACACTTTGCTTTAATCTACAGTAGTGTACCAAATTATTTGTAGCCATTGCTGTTAGAATGAGAAGGAATTCCTTACCAATCAAACAAGTTGAGTAAGTTGTTGGTAGATAAGTTAACTTGCTCTGGTCTTAAGGCACTGTCAGGTGTATACAATTAAAGACAATTCTTGTCACGAAAGTGTCCTCAACTTCAAAGTCTTATTCGTCAACATTGTTCTTTCTCAACCTAATTTTCCTAAATCATAAATCTTTTTCAATCCCACAGTTTCTTGAGCATCGTGGAAAGGCTTTCGACTTACGGAGTCCATTTCTTTGATGCCAAGGTTTGTTTCAGTTTTCTCCTAATTTTCCTAGTTATCTATTACATTTAGAAGATTTGAACTAACAAATTTTTTCGTGAATTTTCATTGCGAAGCACCTAGAACTGACGCAATAGCCAATTCCAATTTATCCGAATTTTTTTGAGCTGAATAGGACAGAATCCAATCTGATTATAAAAATTAATTCATCATGTTTGACTTTTGTGTTTGAATACCAGCCCAGAAAATTAAGCTTTTCAAATGTTCATTGTAAATTTAAGCAATGTGAAACACAGTGAAGCTACCTAAGTTTAAAAAATCTACCAATGCACAGCACACACAATTAGTATCGTTGGTTCTTTTTTTGCTGTAACCAGTGTTTTTTCGAGGTGAATGCATCGATAACGCTGCTCTTTGCAAGCAATTTATTAGAAAATAATATGATACTTGATCGGCTAGGGGTATCCAATTGACATCCTGTTCAGATATCAGGTCATTGGGCATTGGTCATTGGGCAAATTATAGGCATTATACCTGTCTAATCGAGAAAGTACCCATTCACACACAGTCTCTACATATATTCAGTTGGTAAAACCATAATTGCTGCCATGTCCACTTGCTAGGTAAATTTAAGGTGCCACACCAATGCAGATTCTCTTTATAATGATCAATTTTTGTTGTAGGAGTAATCAATATATGTATGTTTTGATATCAGTGAAATATGTTGCGGAACCAGTTCTTCTGCCTAGTCAATTTTTAAACAATTCTTTTTATAAGCAATCGCTTATTTACTTATATATTGAGTCCAGAATATTCTCAAAGATTGCTGACAACATATTTAATTTCTCTGCAATTATGAATCTGTTGCAGTTACTCCCATTCGTAACTTTCTTTGCAGGACAAAAATGACGTGCCATGGAGACTGGGTGTAAGCCACAGGGGTATAGGGCAGTATTATCCTACCGACCATGTAACGGCAAAAAAGGTACATTCCTGTCCTTAAAGATATTGAGAAATGCTTCTAAATTCGCAAAAATTGTTTTCTTTGCACAAAGATTCATTCTTATGCGCATCACTTCACAGGATTTGGTTAAGTTTTAAAACTAGATTACATGCGTATCTGGCGCCGTATCGTGTTCTTTACACGCATAGGACGTATCGATAAGGTGTAATATATACAGTATCATATTTGTTCACATACGGATTTCATCATATTTGATGGTATGGCTTCATCGTTGTATCATCGTGAATAGAATACAAGGATATCATTTTGTACAGAGTCACAAGCACATAATTCTTAATATTGTATAATGTAGCTGCCATGCAGACTTGGCATGTTATAAGAAGACTCTTGAATTAGTTATGTGATATTTATTTTCTCGACTTTATTTGCCAAATTTATGTACAAAGTATTATTGATTCTGCTTTAATCTTTTTTACGGAAATGTTAGAAATGAATTCTCTTTTGTTAGTCATCAATGAACATTAAAATTTCAAAAAATTTTGTTACAAATTCCAGGAAAGGAAATATTTGAGTTCTTCAAAGATAAACCAAGTTGTTAGTGTGATAATACTATATCTGCCATTCTTTATCGTTTTAGACCTACATGTGGAGTCGCATGGATAACCTCTTCTATCGCGATAAGAAATTCTCGATTGAGATTAGAGATCTAACAAGGTAAAGTTTTATCGTAAAAATTTGTGAAGTTGTTTCTGCTCCTGCAGAGCACGTGTTACTAATCTAAGCTTTGAAGCAAACTCCATGCAATATTCAGTAGGGTTTAGAAATGTCTTTTTGAGTTAGTGTTTTGTTTTGACAATCGATATCTGGCAAGCTTGACCAAATCAGATGATTTATGGGCTAACATCTTGCCTGAAAGACCTTCTCACGTTCCCTTAAAAGTGATAAATTCGTACATGCTGCTATCGGATTTTTTGAAAAGGGATGATCGGTTGTGATTAGTGGCTGATTCATGTATTAATCATTTTGAACAACCGATGATTTGTGTTGCCTAATAAACTAACTGTTTAAATACAAATTCAACTTCTAAAAGATAGCCTGATTAGTCTAGTGATACAAAGTGATTGATCATTCTAGGACTGGCTCAAATCAAAGTGTTAATAGCATATCAAAGTGAGTATGAGCTTAACTTATTTTATGTCTTAGCGTCTACGTGCTAAACAGATCTTTAAACTTGCATGAAGCCTAGCAAAAACAGATAGCACAAACATTTTTCTGAATTCGGAAAAAATTACTCCTTTAAACAAGGCGATGGCCTTTGGAATAAAGGCCCTAGAGTTGATAGAATCTAATTTCTTGTAAATAAAGTCGAAGAGTCTGGCTCGATAATGTTTATATAATTCTGTTTTTTGTTTCGATTAAAGGTAGGGCAATAAAATATGATAAGATTTCTGTGCTGATGATGATAATTTGATATTGAATACATTTGATATTAATTTTAGTATAACATAGAAAATAATGTCATGTCATATAATATATGATCTAACATAGAACTGATTCCTTTCCGTTTCTGTTAAGGTCTGTTATCTCGCATTTAGGTATGCCACTCTTCGCGCTCGCCAGGCTCAGTCTGTTGTTGACACGTGGTACTTCTCGACAACAATAGATGCCCGAGAGATATGGTCCGTTTCGGTTGGTTATCATCAGTTATTGGTGAACAGCAAAGATCTCCAGGTTTGCACCTTCTTGATATTCAAATTTTCATGTTAAACTGAATCATCCATTATATCTTCACTGTAAGCATACATTTGTTCATAGTCCACTCATTGCTATACTGTTCCAGACCAGTATGACCCTTCAGACCAATATGATCCCAGGGTCAGTATGGTCCAGGACAATATGACTCCCAGATCAGTATGACTCTGGTTAGACCAGTATGACCCCTGAAGCGACAAGCCTCGTTTGCAATCTTTTTTAAAAGTTATAAAGCGAAAAATACTTGCCCGGCTCTGCAAAATAAAGGAACATATTGGCCTGGACCGATATGACTCCAGGGTCATATTGGTCCAAGGGGTCATATCGGTCTGGAACAATACCACGAAATATCTCATGGTCTTTGCCGCTGCATTGTATTCATTTTGATCTCTTCTATTTCTTTGCTATCCATTCACTTGCCAAATCCTTCTTTTATCTGTTCCCAATTCCATCATTCAATTTCTTAATTCATTGAAGATCTTTTCATATATAAACATATACTATAGCTATATAGTGACCCGAGAAATAGCAATTTTCCAGAATGCACTTTTCCAAAGTAGGTAGGTTATATCCCAGTGAAATATGGGCCTAGCGTTAGTTATGGGATCTATTTCGTTCTCTTTCTGGTCGTTAAAAATCTATCCATTTACATTCTCTTCAACCAGCTAATGTAAGAATCCTTTTGTGATCTGTTTGATTGTATTACTCAAATTGATTTTAAATCTCATATTTAGTGTAACCAACCAACCAAATTGGTGACATTTTTATATTTCTAGCCTCGTCCTGTTCAGTCATAAAATCTATTCTCTTTTAGCGCTTTCAAGCCGTGCGTACTCTAAAGGATATTGCGAAGGAGCTGACAAAGTCTTCATCCTCATTAGCGACGTCTATAGATTCTGAGTTTACTGGAAGCACTTTTTCTGGAGATGGTGTTTGGTACGATCAAGGTAATTGTACTGAATAAACGCTATTGTCTGTCCAAGTGAGGTCTTTGTTTATCGTTCGGGTTGTAAATATCTTTTAAGTCGTACTAAATGTTGCTGTGTTGTTTTTGCAGAGGATGCAGAGAGTGTGTACATGGACTTTATATCGGCGCTTAGATCTAAGAAAGAAATGCTGGAAATGCGATTAAAAGAACGGGAAGAGGAGCTAAAGGACTTGTCACGGCAAGAAGCAGTAAGCATAGTTTCTGTATGTCATGCTGTTGTGTTTAGTGACTGAGATCTGGTGCCAACGTGGTTAGAGTCGTAAAGATTCTTCCATATTCGGATCAATTCTTCGTGAATATATATACGCAATCCTCTATGCTACGGGGAGTCTTTATTTTTATTCAGGTTTCAAAACCTTAGAACGAAGAATAATTGTTTGGAAGCTTTGTTTGATTATGACATCATTGAAGACTATTCTCTTCCATTTGATAGCTTAGAGAGGGGTGAAAGTTTTGTCTATTTCAAAAACACTGTCCCCATCATTTTAGGATTGAAGCACGCTAGTCCTGGATTAGCCGGAAAGCCCCAGGATTGATTTTGCATCATCTTACAATTCTAGCCTTAGCTGCTTAATAATATCAAGACCTAAAAGGCGGATAAAGCAAAATTAACAAACTCCCTATCATCGTAGCATCTTCAGCACATCCATAGTTAGAAATGGCCACTTTTACATGTTACGTGATTACCTATAAATGCACTAGATTGGGACCACTTCATTTCAGTTATGCTAGTCTATGACAAATATCAAACAGTTTGCATGTCTACTAATTCTTACGACGACTTATCTAAATCTAAAACTAAAAGTCTTAAACGGAGAGTCTAAAACTGCCAATGCCGGCAAAGCTCTTCAAAGCCAGTCATTTTTGCAACTTCAGGAGCTTACTGCGGCTTATCGGGCGAGGAAGGACACAATAGATCAAAGTGTTGGAGCTACGTTCCACTTCTCTGAAGACGTTTTAAAAAATTTGTCAAGCAATGAAGTGAGTACATTATTCACCAGTTTTTACTTATACTGCGAATAATATCACGTAACACTATAGTCAACTACTTTCGAACTTAATTGTAGTCCTACGTAGTTTGGTCCCTACCCTCATTTTATCTATTTCGGATAACATCTTTGTGTCATCACATTTATATGTAGATTTTAAGTCCTTATAGTTAAGTTTCCGTTTTTGCTAAGCACGTCCTTGACGTATTGTTTTCTTAAAGATCGCTTGTGCATCATGATTAAAAAGTAAACTTAGACGCCAAATTTGAAACTGTAATACGTTGCCAGAATATTTTCCTTTCGGATGGCAAAACATGGAAAGACGACCATCAGCAAACATGAAACCTCAATTTTTTGCGTCGGAGAAATCAACCTTTGCATTTTTGAAACTTTAGTTATTTGATTTGATAAAGAACCAATAGATTTGATTTGATTTGATTTGATTTGATTTGATTTGATTTGATTTGATTTGATTTGATTTGATTTGATTTGATTTGATTTGATTTGACTGACGGAAGAAATGGAATAACGCTCAAGGCAAGAAAGAGGTCTCCATGTTTTGTTCCAGCTAGGAAACCTCATTGTTACTCTCTGAAAGGTCTGGAAGCTCTTGTTCGCAAAATCTTTTACTTGCCCTGGTTCCATCGTACGAACAAAGATCTCTGCTCAAAAATATGGTCCTCTTCCTTATCAAACTTTAAAGGTTATCGACAGATATAAAAGTGGCATAAACCATCTGTCAGGCAATATTAGCCAATCATTAAGCGCATGAATGGAATCACTCTTACTGATTGGTCAATTCTTGATTGAAAGATTTTCAAGCCCCTTTAGTATCTGTGGATTGCCTTTGAGTGAAAACTTTCATTTGTTAATGTTTGGGAATTCCTTTTTCAGGAAATGGAAAAGCTAACAAGAGATTATGAAATTCAAAGTCAAATAACAGCAGCTGCGAAGGCATGTAAATCCTTTTTGTTTTACAAATATATTAATGAAAATATCCATTAAAATATCCCTTAATATTCCCATTTATGTGATAACCATGAATCTTCTATTTATTTATCTAAACAAGCAATCGTCTCCTTTGTTAATCAAAGAAAGTACGACCTATCTTCACACTTTTAATGGAGATGATAAAAACTGCGAGCAGGCCTAAGAAATTTTCCATTAGCCCTTACAAAGTGGCAAGTTTTGAAACAAACGAATTGCAGTTTAATTAGGCTACACTTGAAAAATATTTTTTCTATTTCAATTGACCTTCTTTTATCATTAATACCAGAGTCTGTTTACATCGGCCTGCAAAAAGATTAATGGCTAAAAATCTTATTTAGTGACCTTTGTGCTTGAATAAAAAATTGATGAAGAGACTCTTTAGGATGTCAGAAAATGCTGGCTGCATCCTCCGCCTTTGTTTTTAAATAAATAATTTACTTCACTATAAGCTCAGACAACTTGAAAATAAATTTTAATTATTAAAAAAAGCAGCAACTTTAGAGTATCGATATCATTTTGGTAAATTCGCCTTTGCTCGAAATAGCGTTTGCTTTGCTCTTTTGACGATACAAGCTAAGTTTACCCCTGCTCAATTCCCACAACAAGCGGTATGCCTTCCAATATAGTTAATGGTTTTTAGCGGTATGGAGCCGGAAAAGTTTTAGGGATGGCTGTTTTTGTAATGAAACATTCCCACACGGTGTCTCTTTGAGGCCCAGGTTTTTCAACAAACTTTGTTTACAAAGAGTACCCGTTTACAATTAATCAAAATGAGGCAGCCTTTGCTTTCATCTTTATTCACTTTCTCGTTCATGGTCGTCTTAAGCTTTGCAAGAAGGCCTAAACCATTACAGTTATGCCTATTTCGCCAGGACCTTTCAAAATCTTGTTTTTACCTTCTTTCCGATATGACAACATAGCTCCCTGTCTTTTTAGCGCAGTTTCGACATCTCTGAGATAACAAGCTATAACCTTGCTCACACCCCGTCTCTTTAACTTTATGATAATTTCTTTATCAAGCTTTGCATTGTGCAGCAAATCTAAACGAATTCGTATACCTTTCAAATGTTTAAGAGCTTTAGGTATCTTTGGATTTCTTACTAGAGTTTCAGGCATCATAAGCCATTCTTTAAATCAGTATAATCATCATTTTATCTTTCTTAATAGCTGACACTTGATGAAAAATAATTGCCCTTATAGCTTGTTCACTCAAGGTGACTGCTTTAAGTTGCTGCTAGGTATTGAAATTTCGAATAACAGGCTCTTAATATATGAGGTTGTTAGTACCATCGTCGACAAGGAGATTATTAAGTCGCAAACATTTTTTATCCGGACAAATAAACGTTGTTGATGAACATTAATCTGTTGTTTTATCCTTATTTTTCTTTTTTTAGCTTAGTATTAGTTTTAATTAAAACTTAAGTTTTAAAAAGTACTCAAGTATTTTGTTTTTCGTCACTTTACTCAGCTAAATCATTGCAAGGGGCACCTGACCCGGGAGCTCTAAGGAGTTTTCCTAGCTGACCTAAGATGCTTACTCTACGTTAGACGATCGATATTCATGTTAATACTATTGCTGATTTGCAGTAGAGTCAATTTTTCAAATATCTATGAAAAAGAATTGTAAGAAATTATCTATATATTGTGTTTGAGAATCGAAATTGATTTTTGATTATATTTGTAGCGCCTGGCTTTTGATCCAAAAGCTAAAAGAAAGATGAGAAAGGAAAGGCGAATCTTGTATGATAAAGCTGTTGCAAAGGTATGAATGAATGTTCAGTTTTTTAATGAAATAGCTGTTTACATTTGTATCGTAAATTTTGTAAGTGTAAAACGGCAGTTAAGATTTAAGATACAGTACTGAAAATATGTCTTATCTTGCTTAGGCTGTCTAAGACTGAAGCAGATCATTTCTTAGTTTACATCCCCAGGCATTTTTGTATTTTCATCCTTGTTATCAGCTCGATAAGCTTAATTTTCTCGGGTTGTTTTCACAAATACGTTGATTTTCGATACGGGGTAAGTCTGCCAAAAGCAAGTATTTTGTTGTTTGATCATTATGATGTTATATTTTGATGTCACTTTTATAATAATTCTGAGACCTGTTGAGTATTTTGATTGTGATGAATAGTAGTAAACTTTCCATCGCAAAGCTTCAGTTTCTCTTCCAATACTTGATTGCTTGATTGAAAGATGTACACTCAAAGAAAATGCGGAAAGAAATTGGAGTCCTTACTCTAAGATATTATACTAAGTTAATTACACTTTTTAATGAGCTGCTTAAAAGTATAGGCAAGCTGGTAAATATCTTGATTAGTGCTATAGTTGATATTTTCGATAAGGTTACTCTGGATAGAGGCACTTCCTACTACTTCCCAACGCCTTTTACTTCACGCTAACTATAGACGATCGATGAAAACAAAAGGATCATTGTGAGCAGACTCTTCTGATTTACCTCCCATTTTTGGAATGCGCTCTCCTGATTGGTTATAAGCAAAAATGAGAATGGGTGAGGGTTAGCCCAGAGCCACTTCTCAAATAGAGGCTCCTCCACTTCCGTGCCCCTTTATAGGACCGAAGGTAACATAAAATTGTTTAAAGGATTATCAGAAGCATCTAAATGATCGTTGTTCTCTTTTAGTTGAGAGAAATCGAGGGTAAAGTGAAAACTTTGAAAAGAAGTCATAAAACAAATACTGGGTCCCAGAATAATGGCCCTGAAAAAGGTAAGTTCTATTTAATTCTAGCTATCTTAATGTTTCGAGTAGTTATCAATGATTATTTGTGGATCTTTAGGCCAGCGATAAAGGCTGGTTCCTTTAGGGTTGCGATCATCAGCCATGTTTCCAATGATGTGAAATCCTGGAATCTTCTCTCTACGAACTCTGCCAGCGGGTGAATCCTTACAGAAAAGTAGCTTGCGTTGAGAAATCTAACTATCCACCTTAACTGGACTGCAATTTTTGTTGTTACTCCTTCTGCATAAGTACAAGTAAAGTTTCCTGGTGGCTCCTTTCAGGTGGGCATGTGCTGTCATGCATGTGCTGTCTGACTTTTAACCATCATATTCTTCCTGCATCATATTTAGTGTTCTTCCTGTATCGAATTTCGTAATCTTCAAGTATCTTACTTCGTTTTCTTCCTGTTCATCTTTGATATTCTTCCTCTATCGTATTCGGTATACTTCCTATTTCTTGTTTAAGCTAGGTAATTTCCCATCAAGTTTCATTCAATCTCCTCTTATACCATAGATGATCGTCATAATTCTGAAGATAGCAATGTTGACAATGGTGATGACGAATTTGAAACCGACTTCCCTTATCAACCATTTTCTTTGCAAATGCCAGAAGCTATTTCTGCTATGTCACGTCGTGCTAACACGTTTTCTGCAACCGGACGCCCAGATGATTACTACGGAACGCTCAGGGGAAGTCTACAGAAATTTCGAAACGGTTCAGTAGAACTGAGTCCGAGCTCCCGGAAAATGGTATCTAGCCGTTACGTCATAGGTGATTTTGATAGTAGTGGAATATACAGTGGCCTTCGCGATAAAAGGACCAATATGCTTGTAGATCAGTACAAGAGTATGCACGTTTCGAATTCTCTAACACAAATTCCAAAACTAACTCAGCAATATTCTAATACAGCATCATCCAGCTGTGATGAGTTGGAGACGAAATCGAACCACGTTAGCGACAATCACAGCGAAAATGAGTATTACAGGAATGTACAGGCGGATGAACTACGGAATCGGATACTCAACCTTAACAATGGGCCCATTATCGAAGACAGTAGCTATTTTCCGTATAACGGGCCAGCCACTAAATACACCGGTAATACGTCTAGGACACCGTCGGTCTCATTGCTCAGCGGTGCGGCGTGGAACCAACTTTCGCAGCCGTCGATGGATCGCCTACCGCCCGAAGTTGTTTCTTCCTACACGGGAATCGGCATGTCGCCAGAATTGGACGTAAATGATTATTATTTGGAAGAAGAAAGTATATTGGAAAGGTTAGCTCAGGATTTGATATTAGAAAACGACGAGGAACGAGAAGAGAGCCTTGTTTGATTGACATATCTGTTCCAGGTGCTTGTGTATCGCACTCTAAAGGTGGATGCTCCCTCGCAGGGAATTGTCGTGCATTTACTCAATGAATTTAGGCATATAGATTTTTGGTCTAGTTTGGTGAAGTTTTTGAGCGCTGCTTCGGTCATTTGGTAAGTTCTAGTGACATTTCGTAATTCGATCAAGTCGTTACTTCCTCGTGTGACTTGTTTTTTTCCGTCTCGTTGATAAAAATGCCCTTTTTTTAATTGTATCAACAGAATAAAGACTACAGTCGAGTTTTCACCATATTGTCTAGCTGGTCTAGTCAAACCCAGTGTTTCCCACCAGGGTGATAAATTTGTGACATTTCCATAGATACAAAATCACCTGTCCTTAAAACTCAACTATCTTTTTCAATGGCTGAAAGCTTTTTTCATTGAATGAAAGTTCTTCTTGATTACATAGCTCCCGTTCCAGTGAACCCCAACCCTGTCTGTTTTCAGTTTTGCCGCCAATAAGTTCCTAAAGTAAGGATTGATTTGAAGTTGGCTGTGTTCCTGCAAAAAATAATTCCTATTGCTTCTAATCCAAACTTCCCCATCTTAACAATCAAAACCTAACAATCAAAACTTAACAATCAAAGTTTTTCTGTTGTAAATGAATGCATATATCAGTAGTCCTCTTCTTCCCTTGACACTATCTGAATTCAAATATTTTCTGGTGATATGTTTTCCCTTCAACGCGACACCCATGTGTTTGCAGAAAATTCCATTCCAGCTAGGATTAGATGTTATGGAAATCTTTTGTAAAGAAATATCGTTTTTTATCCTCAAAGCTAGAACTACCGCTCCCATTATTCTGTGCTTAACTCTAAAAAAGAGAACATGTAGCAGCTATCAAAATTTCTCAGCTAATAACAATATATTTAGAGTATTGTTTTATCTAGTTTATTTGAAGTTATTTAACAAAACATCGCTTTATTTTAGCTTTGTGTTTTGATGTTTGTGTTTTATAATCAATCGTTTTTTGCGTGTTGTCGTTGACGTATGCATTATGTTTTCCAAATTTTACACTTGACAGAAAAAATTACCATTCTTTTCGAGCTCTTTCTTTAGAGGATGTGATTTTCCACATTTGGTATGTTTTTAAAAGTTATAAATTGTTAGTTTAATATCTAACCGATAGAGAGTGCTGGAACAGTTGATAGATGCAGTGACAGCGGGGGCGGAGGGTGGTGGGGGCTCAGCCCCCAAATAATTTCCACAGAGTACTAAAATCCATATTTCTTTGCATACAGAAAAAGTTTTAATGCCAAAACATCATTATGATATTTCCAGTGCCTTGGTCAATTGATTCGTATTGTACTGTATTACTGCGTAAAAATGATACTGTATTTGGGGTTTTATATCTTTATAGTTGGCTGTAATGTCGTGTATTTGCATTAATCAGGGATGAAATATCTAGAAGCCGTCCAGTTATGAAAAGGAGAACACTTCAATTCAAGTAAAGTACCCTGCTGTTCGTTTGTGAACACAGCTTTAAACCCAATAATATTCGATAGATATTTTATCCTCTTAGTTATATTGTTTGCAGTTTATTGCATAGAATGTTTATTCAATATATAGGAATTATTATTGTGTATGGATATGTAATTAATGCAACTGTTTTTAGTAACTAAAACACTTTTTTAAATAAAATATCCATGTTTCACGGCAACAAGGTCCCTGTATCTGTTTCAAGCTGTTTCATAATAAAACGTTTCGTGATTTGGGACCGGCCTATTCAACGAAACTTTTTAACGTTTCACTAGCTAAAAGTTTATAGTAGCATTACCTCAACGGCAAAAAGAAAACTGTTAAGATCGCTTGTGAATAGACTTGCTTTTGAAAAAGGTTTTTTGAATAATGTCTGAAAAACCCGTTTTTTTTAGTTCACATAAGAATTTTCAGACAGGTCAAAGATCGCGGATACAAAAAGACAGTCAATAATATTTTCGGACAGCCTTTTGCCCGTTGATAAAAACACCCCAAGTTGTTGCGTGTAATGTTTATTGGCACACGTAAAAATTGATTTCAAGTCAATCTGAAACCTACCTACTTTATTTAAAAATTAATCAACCGAACGTTTGCCAAGTCCAAAAGTGTCTGGCAAGAAGAACAGTGTGACAGTAAAATTCATCCTATAGGGGCACTTACTTCACCTGAATTGGCATTTTCAAGAGCACTTTTTGGGACACGGTACCCCTCCCGGTTTCTGAGTCTCTAATTGCAATTTCCTCTCTGCAGACACTGTATGATATTTCTTTCAATCTATTTTTAGTAAAGATGGAATGCGGCGAGCTGGTTTTGAAGCAACCTTTACCGGCTCCTAAACCTAAACCTCTCTACATTGAAATCCTCCATACACTTTTTTTAACAAGAATACTATAAACTTTTTTCAGCTTTGATTTTTTAATATTAAGGGAAACATCATCCACACTTGAATTAAACCACCCTTTTTTTAAATTTGAGATGCCAGTTCTGAAATTCCCCGTTACGAACACCCCAAAAAAGGCAACTGTGGGTTTTCAGATTGCTCACAAACGTCTCCCTCTAAATAATTTTTTTGGGAAAAATCTACACATGTAGCCCTTATTCTAGACTCCTGTTTGTTATTTTCGGGCCTAGTAAAACATGATACAGTCGACTCCGCTTATAGTCACACTAAATGCTCTCCAGAAAAGTGTCACTACCTTATTTAGTACCCCCCCTCCCCCAAAATCACTGATGCCAAAATAAGTAAACTTGACAAAAAAAAGAGATTTTCATTTATTCATTGGTCGTTCCATACTTCACATCAAATTAATATTCACAGTCACACCATGTATCTTGTAGTCTCGACGAATCCGAGGAAAAAGATTTAATGTTGATCAAGCACGAGCCATGTAAGAGCCTTGTACCAAAGTTACCAACCGTTGGTACTCAGAGGGATGAAGTCGAAATTTTCGAATGTTTGATTTCAGAAGGCGACATAGCCCTAGAATATATTTAAGAATCAATAACTGATGAAGATGACGATGGCAATATTGATGTAGAAAGCTGATTTTTTCGCAAATAACAAAAAATTAGTTTACCAATATAAATGGTTTTCAATTAAAAAATATTTATTACGCCCCCTCTCTTATAAGCCCCCCATTTTAATTGCTGAAAAACAATGAGCCCCCGGGGGCTTGAAAGAGAATATACGGTATAAGCGGAGTGTGACATTAAGCGCAGTTAACTAATACAGCTAAATAATTGGAAAAATAAGTTTTGTGGCCCTATAATGGAAAAGAAACTGTTTTCAAGCATTTCAATAATAATATTCAATGTTGTCTTCCCTCCTTTCTTAAAAATGGCTTCAATGCTAGAGCACGTTCGGTGACGTTAGGTTCGATGGAGAGAAGGGGTAAAACAATGCAAAAGCAAAATGCCAACTATGTACAGAAGTGTGATGTAATCAAATACAGTACGAGTTGTGACGTCATCAAATAGAGTAGGATGTATGACGTCATCAAATATCTATTTTCAAAATTTCTTAATTTTGTCCCCCCAATCTGAGGAACGGCATAAAATGCCTCTCAAACTGCAAAATTCAGGTATATTTGTTCAAAACTGGGCGAGATATGGCAAGTGGAAGAGAGGGATACTGTTATTCCGGCCATATCTTGCCCAACATTGAACATATCAGATTTTGCAAATTGAGAGGTATTTTATGCCGTTCTTTCAGATTATGTGGCCAAATTTAAGAAATTCTAAAAATAAAAGTTCTCTATTGTGCGTGATAACATTGAATTAAAAATCCTCTAAGTATTCTTATGATCTACAGTAGAGAAATACTAAAAATAGAGGAAAATGCAAACAGGAAAATGGAAAAGCAGACAAATAAAGTTTTATTGCTAAAAGTGTTAGATATAATAATTTAGAGTGCAGATGTGGCTGTGTTCTGCTGCTCGGGAAGAAAAAAGTTGTGAGCCTATAAACGGCGCGCGATAAAAAGCAGAGTGGAATGTAACTGAATATTTTGATTTAAAGATGCCCCTCGGTGTACTGCTATGAAGACATTATTTATATTTTTCACCCATGTTTTTCCTCCCATCCTGTCGTCACAAGGGTTGGTTCTTTGATGTAGTTGTTAAGTAGCCAGAGAAGAGACAGTGTGTGTTTAGTAGCGAAATATATACATAACATTTTAGCATTTACACGAAAACTAACATAACTCAGCAGTAAGCTCGTTAAGAATGTCAAAAGCGATTAATAAGCAATTACGAATGTCATGTGATTGTCATGTGACTCATGTGACTCTACTTGACATACTGGGGGCCCGGCGAAAAGCTAATCTAGTAAATTGTCTATTAGCTGCGCGTGAATAGCGTCTCTTGCTACGAAGGCTGCCTTGCGTTGTGGACGGGTATTTTCGTTTGAATGTTCTTCATTATTCTCTGTGCTTTCTTCTGGAGTCGAATGGCTACCCGCTTGCACTTCTAACGGATAGAGCTTGACGATTGAACGAGTGGTACATCCCTTTGATGTGCGCACCACAGCAGCCCTACACAGTGAATCAGCACCAATGTTTGAAAACGGACGGCTAGACGTGTCCACGCGAAATGTTGGCAACTCTGCTGACATAGGAAGCGGGTAATGTCTTCCAGTGACTCTCTTGCATTTAAGACACTTACGAAGTAGGTTGCGTGTTGCAGAGCGAGCACTTGGTACCCAGAAACGTTTGCGTAGAGCGACAATCGTACCACCAACACCGATATGATGCAACTGTTGATGATTATCAAGAATCAGCAAGTCAGTAAAACGTGAATGCTGCGGCAAAAGAATCAATGAAGAGTCGAAATCAAACCGACCCTTGGTGCGAATGATTCCCTTTTCATCGAGAAACAAATTAAGCTGACGAACAATGGCTGGTGCATGTTCAAAGCTTGAGCTAGAAGACGATGTTAAATATGTAAGTACTGTTGCAAAGTGTTGATGCTGTTGAGAAAGAATCCATTCTAGCTCTGCTGTTTCGAGTTCAGCAGTCGAGGGCGGTTCCTTTATCCTTGTGCGCGAGCAAAAACGTCGGACGTAAACGGTTGACGCTAAAAGACGAGAGTAGTGATTAAAACGCTCTAGCTCGATAACGTTGCACACACTTGGACGTATTAACGTTTCGGAGAGTTGCTGTTCAGCAACAGCAATGAGTGTTGTTATAGTGGGCGGCTGTGCCTTAGGCCATTTAGGCCACAAAGCTTCTTCGGTAATCCAAGATGGACCCTGACTCCACAGCGGTGATCTTTGTAAAGACTGTGCCGAGCAACCTCTTGAGACTATATCTGCAGGGTTCTCGTCCGAGGCTGTATGGCCCCAGAGAGACGAATCGAAGAGCCTGTTGATAGCATCTACTTTATTTTGTACGAACTGCTTTAACTTGCGTGTAGATGACAACCAGTATAGGGAAATTTCTGAGTCTGTCCACAAATGAACGTGAATACACGAGAATTCCTTTTTCAGAATAGCGAGTAGGTTGTTGCAAAATTGCGCCCCTAGTAACATAGCACTTAACTCTAGTTGAGGAATTGTGAGACCTTTTTTCCCTCTTGGCGCTAATTTCGATTTAGAACCTACGAGGGTGCATTGGGTTCCCTGACTTATGTACGCGACCGCGCCCATAACAGATTTACTTGCATCCGCAAAAACATGCAGATAAATAGGCCGAGAATTGTCGAAGTCTGCCCATCGTGGAAACTGAAAACGGGAGGCAATATTGAGCTCGTGTTCGATATTTTTCCAGCCTTTCGCTTTGGCAGGGGGTAAGGGCTGGTCCCAGCCAAATTTTTCATCCCAGAGCTCAGCAATAAAGAGGCGAGCGAGAATGCACACGGGCAAAACTAAACCAAGTGGGTCGAATAGTTGACTAGCAATACTTAATACTTTACGTTTTGTCAGAGATTCAATGGGCGAATCGAAATTTTTCACTGGAAAGTTAATACAATCCTTTGAAGCATCCCACTGTAGGCCTAGTAGAGAATTAGCCTGCGATTTAATACCAGTGTTATTAGAACTGATTTGGTCTTGCAATGCTTTCGAATTAGTTGACCACTGACGTAGAACGAAATGACCTTCATGCATTATTTCGCGCGCTTTATGGAAATAAGCAATGGCTTCAGCCTCGGTTGGAGCCCCGGAAAGGAGGTTGTCTACGTATAATTTCTGACTAATATCAACAGCTACGGGGTGGCTATATTTCTGCAAATGTTCAAGCAACACAGCACCAAGAGACATTGGACTGCTTGTATGGCCGAAAACGATGGTTGTATATGTATATACACAAATTTCTTTTGTTGGATCATTGTCTTTATACCAAAGAAAACGCACGAAGGGCCTATCTTCCTCCTTGAGTTTGATATTAAGAAAGGCGCGTTGAATATCAGCCACAAATGCATACTGCGGGAAACGAAATCTGACGAGAAGTTCGAGCAGATTATTGAGAAGACACGGGCCAGTGTAAAGACAGTCATTTAGACTGACTTTACCTGCGTTCGCTGCGAAAACTATCCTGAGAGGTGTAGTTTCAGAATCTTTGAGGACGAAAAAATGGGGCAAGTAGTGACATCCCTCCTCGGGCCAAGGTTCATCTAAATCACGTAATTCCTCTATGTACCCCTTACTTAAGTGCTCTGCCATAACTTTACGATACGTGTCCATAAGATTGAGTTTAGTTAAACGCGCTGTTACTTGATTAGACTTGATTAGTTAAACGCTTTTTACAAAGTTCCAGATTAGACGGTAAGGGCGGGTGGTTTGTTTTCCAAGGCAATGGGGCAAAGTACTGCCCGTCACGAAATTCAATCTGCTTTCGGTAACCATGGAGAAAGTTATTTTCTGGCTTGTCGTTTTCAGGGTCACTAACAAATTGACCTTGAAAAAGTCGATCGACTTGAATAAGCAAACTTTCATTGTCAACAAGATTTTGAAAGGAAACATTTTGGCTAGCATCGTTATCTTCGCACAACACATCAATGCACTTTGTGACTACTTCGGAATCTTTAATAGCGTGATTACCAATAATAGCAGTAGTAAGCATCGCGTTTTGTGACCAAGGGCCATAAAGGACGTCACCGAAATGTGATTCCTGGATTAATGGCTGCGAATTATCTTGAATAATTTCCCCAAGAAAACGATAAGCGGCATCAGCACCCAAAAGAATATCAACCACAAACTTATCTTCTTCAAAGTCGTTTGCCAAAGTTAACCCTTGAAGACGGGGGTGCGATTTGAATTCCGAATACCCAGAGTGATCTAGAGGCTGAACAATTTCCTCAGTAATTAAAACGCGTACGTGTTCGATACCTTGTGGGGTTTCCAAGCCAATTTCTGTTACCCCATAATTATGTTGGGTTACTGTCCCTCCAAAACCTGACACAGATAATAATTCGCAAGAAATTGGGTTTAGGCCTAATTGAGATGCAAAGCCTGACCTGACGTAACTGCGCTGCGAACCTTCATCGAAAAATATTCTCGCTGCAAGTTTCTTATCGCTGGAAACAGCAACCCCTTTAGCAGTTTTCAAAAGTATAACATTGCTTGCTACGGTTGTTTGTTCAGAAGCAATTTCAGGCGAAATGTTAGCCTTAGCATCTGTAGTAAACTTGTACGTTGTTTCATCATTACTAGATACATCAACAACATTAACGACAGAGTTAGGTTTATGCGAATAGGAATCAATTTCATCAACGTTGAACATAGTCGAAATTACTGGCGAAACAGAACAACAATTTGTTACGATTTGTTGTGATGGCGTAATGGATGTCGTTTGTGTGTCATTGGTGGTGAATTGTGACGAGGATGACTCATTTTTGACTACAGAAACGTGTGCGTTTGTTCGTGACTTGCTTGGACTAGCATTTCGTGGAGGTTGAACGTTAGAATTAGACTGGTAAATTTGCACCCCGTGAATGCTTGTGTGGTGCTTTCCCTTACACTTGGAACAACGACCCCTCGAATTACATTGAGAAACAGAGTGTCCCGAACCTAAACAGTTAAAGCAAAGCCTTTTACGGATAATAGTTGCCCTTTTCTCGGATGCGGACTGGGAACAACGCTGGGTGTTATGTGGGCCAGTGCAAAATTGGCAACGTAAATCGCTAGATGCAACCAAAGTGCTTGTGACAGACGGGGGTTCGTAAATTTCATGTCTTGCCACGGGCTGAAGAACTTGTGATTGTTCCTCTTTGGCAAGAAACTTTTTGAAATTTTCAACAAACAATTGCAAGTTGAAATAGGATTCTTCTCCACAGTCTCCTATGGCACTACGAGCTTTAACAGGTAACTTCTCTTCAATAATCGGAATTATGAAAGGAGCACAAGCTGCGACATTAACGTTTAAGGCTTCTAAAGAACGAATGTCCCCCATAACTGAATTGTAAAACTGGCGAATACTAGCGGCAAAGGGCGTGGGCTTTGGCATTTTGAGAAGATTCATTATGTGGGCCCGAATTATACGTCTGGGGAGACCGAAATTCTCCTTTAGCGTTTCTTCTAAAACTCCGTAATTTAGTTCGGAGGGTATTATCCCTTTAACAGTATCTAAAGCTTCTCCCCTAAGTTGGCCCACTAAATACGTGAACTTTGCAGTGTTAGGCAGGTCTGGAGAGTTCCCAACTTGCGACTGGAAACGTTCCCAAAAGCCAAACCATTCGATAATATTCCCATCAAAGGTCGGAAGGTTAAGATCGGGCAATTTTGATCGAGAAAATGACTGTGAATGATGTGGCTGTGAATTGGTTGTGGATAGCTTAGAAGAAATTCAATTTTATCGATTTTACCTTCT
>NW_027019365.1:8357058-8374891 GCF_013076305.1 Rhopilema esculentum | reverse complement strand
TTACGCTAACACTGCCCTACTGTACTTTTATGAACTCAATTTACATTACTCAACTAATCAACATGTCAAATCAGAGAACCTAAATTTGCTTATACCGATACAAAGGTCTTACGTAGGTTTTAAATACATCACGAATATCAGTTTCCTACGATGGCCCACAAGGGACATGCAGCATGTACTAAGTTTTGCACGTACACAAAAGCAAAAGCGGTTGCAAAATGAATTTCACATGCACAAATTCATTTACATGATCACAAAATATAACTGCAGCACACTAAGTAAATGTTGCAGCATACACTAAGTTTGACCTGCAGCATACACTAAGTTTGACCTGCAGCATACACTAAAAGTTTGACCTGCAGCATACAAAGTGTTGTTGATGTTGCCACCTTGTTCCCGCCTTTGCATCGCTGCTACGATCGGGCAAGATGTTCTGCCAAAATTGTGGGGCGCATCTCCCAGCAGATGCTAATTATTGCCATCAATGTGGTTCGACGAAGAAACGATCACTGGATTCAAGTGATCAAAAAGTAATCGAGGCAAAAAGATCTCGACAAACTGCCGGTTGCGAAGTATCATTTGAGGCGTTTATGGAGGCGAAGGGGAAAGAAAGGGCTGCTGGTTTCAAAGCCAAGAAAACACAAAAAAGCAAGTCACAGCAACCATTTGAAGTCAATGTTCAGATCGGTATTATGCAAAAAAAAGATGGACTTTTGCGCATTGCCAGGGGCTCTTGCTTACCCCTCAAGATTAGCCCAAGCGTGGGTGCTGAAGAGCTGCTGGCAAAAGCACGCGAGAAAATTGTCAGGTTCAACCAAAATGTATTCGCGACCCATGATATGGTAACCCTTGTTTATCCAGATAGAACGGAGGTAAAAAATTTACCTGGTAGCACAGAATCGTTCATTTTAAAAAAGTACAAAGAAGAGCTCGGAAAACCATATTCCAGAATTTATTTTTATTTGACTAAAACGTCAGACTTTTTGAAGTTCATGCTAAATGAAGCATACAGCCCCATCGAAGACGAGGAAGACGATGACATTCAAGAGGTAGGATTTTTAAAAAAAATTCTTTCCCAAAGGGTACTTGTATACATTATCCATATACACTCTTTTTGTATAAGAACCAGTAAATCTAGATTCAGGCTTTTTGTTCTTGAATTTTCCAAAATCAGAGGCTGAATTGCTCTTGATTTGTTGTTAAATTGATAAATTAGGCCGTGTCCAGGCCTAATTTTCCAAAAAGGGGGAGAGACAACCTGCATTTGCAGACAAGTTTGAATGTTCAATGAAAAAAAACCAACACATGGCTATTGCATTTTACAGTGGCTCAGCCTAAGCTTGTTCTTAATTTGTTCTTGACTTTTGACCAGTTTGAGGCTGTTTCTTTTATAAAATTGTTCTTATAAGAAAAGAGTGTATGGTTCCATTTTCTGACCCTCGCCAATATATAAAGTTCTAACTTCAAGGAACCCCAATATCGAGCCTCAGATTTCAAGAGCCTCAAATATCTTCACATACTGTATTTTTTTATACCTGAAAACTCAATAAATGTTTGTAATATATATTATATGTAATATATAAATTTTGACTTTTCAACAGCTCCTTGTTTCACCGTTTGCGGCAACTGACTGTGCAATGCCATCAACAAGAGACCCAGAAGCATCAACATCTAAGAAATTTGAGCATGAATCTGAAGCCCTTGAAACTGCTTTGTTACAAGCCGCTCAAATTGAGAATAATCCTGAGACAATAATAATTGAAAATATTGTTGAAGGTAACTACAGATAAGTTCATCTTATTAATTAGTAAATGTCTTGAAGCAATTCACAGACTTCCTATTGGTTTCCTAAGAGAAAAGTTGAGGCATTATTTCAAGGGCAGGAGGCATTTTGTGCATATTGTGAGGTCAGAACATTTTGCAGCCCATGCCAATTTTGGGAGATTCCTTTGGTACTGTTGGGAGATTATGTTGTCTTCATATATATGTACCTCCCAGTTGTCTTATGTGCTATATTCAAGCCCTATATTGTATGGTTCCTTTAGTGATTTTGAGATGTTATGACAAAGACACAACTATATAAGTTTTTCAATGGGCTTACAAGTAACATTCATGTTATAATTATAAACAGTCACAATTTGTATATATACTCTTTTTTTAAAGCCAGTAGATTTATGTTCAAGTAGCTCAGCCTCAGCTTGTTCTTAATTTGTTCTTGACTTTTGACCAATTTTAAGGCTCCTGTTCTTATCAAATTGTTCTTATAAAAAAGAGTGTATTTGAAGATCAAATCAACAATATGAAGTTTCATTTATGTCTTTGCTATACCAATCTTATGTGCAAATAATGCATCTCAATGCATTTTATATACTTCACAAATGGAATTTTACTCAATTTCTAATCCTTGTCAGTGAATGGTTTTATTTCATCAACAGGTCCTGCAATACTGGATGTTGTTGAAATTTCAAATAATGCAGCATCAGAGAACAACATAAGACTTGTTAAGATACATAGATCGAAACTAAGGCAAGATATGCTGGAGGTTTTTAACCATGATGATATTTTACAATGCAATGTTGATGTAACTTACATTGGCTATAATGGGCAAGAAGAAATTGGACGTGGAGCAGGGGTTCTTCGTGATGCATTAACATCATTCTGGAAAGGCTTTTGTAATGCCTTAAGTGTTGGTGCTCAGAGTAAAGTACCTGCAATTCGCCATGACTATCAAAAGAAAGAGTGGGCAGCTGTAGCCAGGATCTTGCTGTTTGGATTTATGAAGGAGCGTTACTTTCCACTGGTTTTGTCCCCAGCATTCATAGCAGCATGTTTGTTTGGGGAAGATGGTGTCAGTGATGACTATCTGCTGAAATCGTTTTATAAGTATATAGGTGAAGAAGAAAGAGAAGCATTGAAGAAATGCATGAGTGATGACTTTGATTCTACAGATGAGGATGTGTTAGATTTTCTATCTAGTTACAAATGCTATAAACATGTTACCAAAGAAAACATAAATGAGATAATTCATCAACTTGCCCATCAAGAATTAATTCAACGACCCAAATATATAATGCATTGCTGGTCCCCCTATTTGAAGATATTGCTGCAGTTTGATGATTTTAAATCAGTGGAAGCTCTTGAAAATTTTTACAATCAAAAAAAGCCAACACCAAAAAAGTTGATCAAACTTATAGATGCAAATCCATCAAATGATGCAGAGAGGAGCTGTTTAGATCATCTCAAGCGCTACATCAAGTCCTTGCAATGTACCTTGCTAGAAACATTCCTTCAATTCATCACAGGAAGTGATATCCTCTTGTGTGACAGCATAGCAATATCATTCAGTGATTTATTAAGTGATCCAGTTCAGTCTGGCAAAGGTAGAAGACCAATAGCTCACACATGTGGACCAGTTTTGGAGCTGCCATCTACATATCAGTCGTACAATGAACTAAGTGAGGAATTTACAGAACTCTTGAACAACAAGGATTCATGGGAATACAATATTGTTTGAGGGATTGAAACCTTATCTCACATTAAATCTTATTAATTGTACAAGCTGAATTTCTGTTCTTCAGTATTTACTCAATGTTTTGTTATTATTTAGGTATATTCCAGCATGTTTATTGTAACATTTTTCTGATAGTTTCAGTTGTTTTTCAGTTTTTTTTATTATTTTAAATTTGTTCCATATATACAAAGATAAAACTAGCATACAATAATATAAGGCATCAGCACAAAAATCATACATTACTACATATAATTAATACAATTGGCAAATAAAAGACAAAGAAATTAAATTTACTGCATAGAGAAAATTATTTAAAGGAGAAGTGCTCTCGATAAGTAGATTAAATGAGGAGGGAGCCCCCTCCCCTAAAATAATATTGACCTTAGATGAATTTGAATAAACCCAAGAAAGAGATGAAATTTAATTTTATCATGCTATGCATCAAAACAATTCCAGCACATGGGCCCTATAAAATATTCAAACAAAAGTTGTGAAATTATTAAAGAAAACAATTAGATCAGGGTTCATAAGTTAACCTTGTTCAATAAGATGATTTTCAATTGTGTTTTTAATTATATTATAAACAAAACACTACAGAGCTCTACAGGAATTGTTCAGTTTATTATAATTGCAAGCTTACTATATATTGGAAAAGTTGTAATGCACTTTGTTCATCGCTTGGAACACCTAGCTGTTGCTGATCAATTATATACTCAAAATATTCTGTATATACATTGTCTGGGTTTTCCTCTCTGATATACTCTTCAAACTGGTGTAATTCATCTTCTTCAACTTCTGTTTTACAATCATAAGCATTATAATATTCAGGCAAATAGAACATTATATCTGGTACTCCATGTACTTTGCTGTAGCCATTTTTTGAGATGCGATGAGAGTTCCAATGGTCTTTAACACTGTTGAGGTCATTTTGAAGTATTCTTGCAAAGCAGAACCATAGGCATTCCATATGGATATGATCACCAAGCAGTAAAGTGCCTTCATCTACAAGACCTTTGAAGAAATCCATCCACCAGCTACTACGGTTTTTTCGTAAATATGACCACCAACCCTCTATTCTCTGATTGGCTGGGGATGAGCAAAACCTGTGAGCCTTCATTCCTGCTAAGGCATCATTAGAGCCAGATCGTAAGGTGCTCTGGATTGCAGCAGCAGTACCATTTTCTGTACCCCTGTCTGAGACAAGTACTCTCGGGCAACCACCTGTCTCTCTTATTGAATCTAGGAATAGACTTGCAGTGACATTTGGGTTGTTGTTTGACCTAACAACCTCCAGCCAGAGAATCCGACGGCTAAAGCCATCTATGGCACCATGAACTGGAAATCCATAAGGCTTCAGCTTGTCATATCCTGGATTTGAAAAGAGTAAAAATAACACAAAGTTTTTCTAGTGCATTTTTCAAAGCCTCAGTGTTGCAATAATCTCTGAACTTAGCACCAGCATAAAAATTTATTTTAAACTTTTTGCTTGTGTGAACAAACAGTTAGCAATCAAAGATGCTATCCAATAATTTCCACGAAGTAGCTTTCTATGACTATCAGCAATTTCCAAAATTATTGTATTTAGATATCTCTGTTTGGAGATAAATTTGAATTCTTCTACCCCTACAAAGGAATTTTCAAAAAAAATCTACATACAAATCAGTCCTATTGAAGCTGAAATTATTTGTTTAATGGTTATTTTTTGAAAAAATACAGTCATGCATGTGGTGATAAATATTTGGGGACAGTACCTGGAACCCTATATCCCCCAGTCTAACATATTTCCCATGGTCCCTGAGCTAATACGTACCGTCTACATGCCATGAGTAATTTGGGCCTTCTGAGAAGAAAGTGCGACGACGTAGCTTTCTTTTCTTCCGTGCTTCAACTCCATCTGGGTCCATCTCTTTCATCACATTTGCAACAAAAGATCTTGGAACATGTAAGTGATGTTTCAAACGAAGGGCATGCCATATGCTTCTATATCCTGCTAGACTTCCTGGTCCACTCATTTCAGTCCTTATAATATGTCTTATATGGTTCTCATCTTCGAAATCTATGTTCTGTTTCCGTCGCAAGTTCATCAAATTAAGTTTCCGTTTCAGTGTCCTGACAGACATTTTGATGCCATCTCTTTCCAAGAACCTAACAATGAATTTGTATTGATAGCCACGATGGAAGTACTCGGTAATCAACTGGTTGGTTTCAGACTCCTTCTCGCACTTGTCACATCTGTCATCTTCTGATACTTCTCCACATGTAATACAGAACATTATGTTTGACCTTTGCTAACGGCGATTAGAAAAATTTGTCAAGAATAGCAACATCAGCAAACACCAACACCAACACGGTTTGCAACAGCATCAACAACACTTTGTATGCTGCAGGTCAAACTTTTAGTGTATGCTGCAGGCCAGACTTTTAGTGTATGCTGCAGGTCAAACTTAGTGTATGCTGCAGGTCAAACTTAGTGTATGCTGCAACATTTACTTAGTGTGCTGCAGTTATATTTTGTGATCATGTAAATGAATTTGTGCATGTGAA
Source organism: Rhopilema esculentum (assembly GCF_013076305.1). The sequence goes on along the minus strand of NW_027019365.1, from coordinate 8,368,836 downwards.
ATTCATTTTGCAACCGCTTTTGCTTTTGTGTACGTGCAAAACTTAGTACATGCTGCATGTCCCTTGTGGGCCATCGTATTAACGCAATATGATATTGCGAAACATATGACGAAACTCGCTTGAAAACAAAATGATCTGAGGCCAGTAAAGATTCATGGGTCAGTTCACAGTAAGGAATACAGAGCCTGGTAAATCACTCGGAATCCTATGGATTATCAGTCAAACACTCGCCATTTCGAAAGACTTGAAGCCTATTTAGATTCAAATAGCGTCTGGCATTCCAGAATAGCATGTTCGGAAATTTATCATGGACTCAAATTGGTCGCGAAATGGGATAGAGTTAACGTGATATAATCTTAATGAACAGTTTTTCTCTTGAATATTTACTATAAGTTTATGTAGCGTGAAACCATGATACAAGCCATAATCCCATCTCACTTGACACAGAGACAAAATCACGATGATTTTTTCTCTCGTTACATAAGATTCAAATGTCAGGAGTTGTTCTATCAAACATTAACCGCACTTTTGCAGGGCTTGTTCGGGAGATGAATCATGCCCGTCATGCACTAGCCCCGTTTCAGGGTCACTGCACATGCGCATTATCACTTAAAGCGCTGGCGGGAAGTTGGGTGGTTCCAGACAAAACAGCTGTGCGAAGGCTGTTCCCTCTGATTGGTTTAAGACGATATTGTTTCGAAACAAAGGACTGAAGGTTTTGTCTCCCGAACAAGGGGGCTGTTCAGTGATTCTGAGTGGCGTTGAGCGTACCCTGGGTACCAGAGCCTCAGAGACCTTCCCTCGCCCTATCTTCTTAGCAATTCCTCTCCACCGTCCTTGTTCCCTTCGACTCTTTACTTTCTTTTGACTCTCTGAGGCTCTGGCACCCAGGGTATGTTAAGCGATGGTCAGCAGCATTTGAAAATAGGAAAAAAATGCAAGCACCATAGAATATTTTGCTGCCAAATTAGAAAAACATATTTAAGCTACTTTGAGATCTTGAGGAGGGGGGATAACTAAGCCTTATTTTTTGGCGCGGACGTGCCATTTTGGGTTGAAATTTGGACTACACGTGTCTAAAAAACGTGACCCATAATTCCGCAAACATGATGAAAACTATACCCATAATTCCGCCAAGCAAATAACGTTTTTTGAGACACAACAAAATCAGCAAACAAATTTTGTTTGTCCTTTGCTTAATAATCTCAATATTACACATATTCTAACTGGACATTCATCTTGTTAATGCAAAATTTTCCCCCTAACAATTTTGCAATATTTTTCGCAAAATGGTATTCATTATTCAGCATGTTTCTTCAAATGGAACCCACAGTTCCGCACATATTTCAAAAACTTACACCAATAATTCCCGTACTTAAAAACCTATTAAGGTACCCACGCGAGCTTTAGACACTGTGAAATAAATTGGCAAAAATATCAAAAACCCATAATAAATCTCAAGACAGTTTTTTTTTCATTTAAGAATGTTAAAGCGACTTCTCAAAAAGCATTCATTTTGGCAATTTAATTTCTAAAAAAAACCATTTTATGCGTCTGGAAACTGGAATTTCTAGTGGAAAGAAAGAAAAAAGGAAGAACTTGACAAGAAGCTCTTGAACAGCTACCAATATTGCAAATGAAAAACCACCATGGTATGATTACCTTAACTTCAAATACTTTCTAACTGCATCACTGAACTGCATCAAATCTGACAGTTACAGAATTTTCGATAAACGGTATGACTAAAGCTGTTTTTAAAGCCATCCATAAAATTCTTTCATCCCTCACAGTACAAACGAACACTGGCATTGAAAGAACTGGAAATGCTGTTAATCTGGTGGTGGCATTATTGAAAAAATAAATAATTACTAAGAACATTACTACCTGCAATTACAGAATACGCAGCCTGATTCAAATAAACAAAAAACATTTGCTCACTATCGTATAGACTTCTGGTAGCGTACTGGTATTCAAATGGCGAGAAACACCAAACAGTTATTAGAGAACGGCTGTTTGCCAATCATTTCATGGTGAGAATAATGATGCTGGTAAAAATGATAATGGTGATTTATGATAATGTGATTGACGATGAGGGTGATGATTAATTGTATTGATTTTAATGACAAAGAAGATGATGATAACGATAGATAGTTGATTATGATTAATGAATGATGGTGATGTGATTGACGATGAGGGTGATGATTAATTGTATTGATTTTGATGACAATGAAGATGATGATAACGATAGATAGTTGATTATGATTAATGAATGATGGTGATGTGATTGACGATGAGGGTGATGATTAATTGTATTGATTTTAATGACAAAGAAGATGATGATAACGATAGATAGTTGATTATGATTAATGATTGATGGTGATATGATTGACGACGCGGATGACGAATGATCATGTTGGATGATTGATAACGATGATTATAGACAAGCGGACGAGACCTAAAGATAAAAGAAAGTTGATAATTGTACTAAGATGTTGGTTATGTATGAATTGTATGATCTTACGTTCTTCTTAAGGCCTTTTCACTCATTGCAAAGAGAACATTAAATTAAATGTTTATGTTTCAGAAAACAGAACCTGTTAAAATACTTACTGCAACAACTGACACCAAAAAGTGGCCAATATTTAATTCAGGATTAGCTGCAAGTTTGAAATCTTCCTCTCATCAAACAAGCGTGATCGGTGGCCTACAAGAGAAATGACGAATTAACGAGTCAAAAGCAACGCCCACTACTAATACTGCTACAAATGCAAAAAATCAAGCCGTTATCCATGGTTACACATTGTTCAACATCGAGAAAATAATGTATAACAACGAACGTGAGTCTTTATTAACCTGCCTATAGAAATTAATCACCATGGCATACATTGTACCTGCAAAAGCGATATGTCTGCAATAGGAAATCACAGACAGGCCTTCTCTGAAGTAGGCTCGTGTTTTTTATTTACGACTAGATGACGAAGAAGCAGACATAACTGTGACAAACAAACTTTCGAAAATGTACCCCTAAATATACTAGCCCCAAGCTTGTGGCAAATGCATTGCCCAGTTTTTCGAGGTGTACATTCAATATCACAATCTTGAAAAGTTACCTTGTCCAGTAATCTCTGTCACTTTTCTGACAAATATTTTGCGATACACTCGCTGAAATAATTTATTTTGACGGATACTACTTTAGTATAAATATTTCAAGGGAATGACAAATTTCCTAAACTTCGAATCGAGGCATCTAATAGGGACTTGCTAGTGCTAAAACTACCATGAAATGACATTTGGCCAAAGGGACGGCCATTGATGTTTTCTTTGTAGGAGACCCTCAAGCCACCAACTAGGCTTAATGACGTTTCTGTGAAAAAACGATTGAGACCACGAGAAATTTAAAGAATCTTCTTATCAAAGATCATCTTTATGCCAAGAGACACCTAGTTTACAACAGACGGACAATATTAATTTCACGCGTAATAATAAATTCCCTATTTCAAAAGCATCGTTAAGTGGTTTTAGATACCTGGGGGCCCTCTATAGTTGAACAAACGGGAGGGGCTGGTTCAAAGGTTTGGGCAATATACCCCCTAAATATTCTCTTAATAACAGAAAGACAACGACGTTCCTTCCGAATATCGTATAAATCAAATTTTTGGAGAACCCAAAATATATTTTCACAACTAAAGTCAAGACCACAAACTATCGAGCCAGCCAAAATACTCCTGTATCTTCAATTTAACATTTTTCCTCAAATCTGGGCTCATAATTTGTATCTTAAAATGTTCTAAATAACTTGCGGACGGAATTTAGATATCTTTTGGCGCGTTAAGAGTTCGAGCGTTTGTCATAATCACGCCTCACCTCCTCAGTAATATGTCGCGGTAAAGATAACCAAAACATGATGGTGTTACGTTTAGCACTCATATTAACAATTCATATCCCTTAAGGAATCCAGTGGCGTAAACAGAATATTTTGAAGGGAAAGGATATGAGGATTTTGGTTGCAATACATAACGAGATGAGTAAATTTCTTTTATAATGTCTATCCACAAGTATGACGACGGCGGGATTTGGGGGCACTAAAATCATTTTCAGGAGGAGGGGGGCTCTCCAGAACAAAACTGTCAAAGGTATTATTATTATTATTATTATTATAAAATTATTTACAGAAGGCGAAGCAAACATTTTTAGCTAATATAACAGCTAACTAAAGCCTACTATTTAAACTACATTTACAAATCTTACATTAATTACAATGAATGGATAAAATAATATAGGAAATGTACAAAATTAAAAGGATGACTCATTAGATAAAAATATACAATTATTCGATGACTATTTAAATAATCCAATCTGCGCAACGTAAGGTTTGCATAGTCTGCAGTTGCATTTTGTATCTTTCAAAGTTTTAATCTTTTTCTTAAATATTGCCAAGTTTTAATCTTGGTGGATGAAATATAGCGTTGTGTCATCAGCATAATGGCATATTTGGCTATTTTATATAAACATAAACATGTCATTTATGTATATATTAAACAAGAGAGGTCCCAAAACTGATCCCTGTGGCACACCTACACTCGTAGTTTTCCATGCACTGAAAGAGCCGTTTATTTTGACTCTTTGTTTCCTTTGGCTAAGGTACGATAAAGTGAAATTCAAGGCGCTTCTACTAAAACCATAAGCATTGAGTTTAGCAATCATTAGGTCATGATTCAGACAGTCAAATGCTTTTGACAGATCCATCAATAGTGCACTGGCTGTTTGTTTAGTATCTAGCAATGAGGTGTATAGAATACGCTAGAGGGATAACTCTGTAGGGAGGCAGTGAGGCCTATCAATTTCCGCATTGCACGGCAAGAAGTGACTCACAGTGTATGGCGTTCTATTGCATCTCGCTATTAGGATTGTTGTTTCGTGCGTTTCTTTTTGGTCTAAGAATTGACAGACTGATAAGAAAAGACATTCTTATAATAGGGTTGGAAGTAAACGGCTCCCGCCAGTATTTCTACGGATATAAGTGGGGATGGATCAATTTTACTTCACCGGTTTGTTGACGATTAGGCCTATCCTTACCATTAGGTTCTTCAATATATTGTCGCTTTTCTGTAAAATTTATACATTTTTTCTTAAATTTTATTTCTTTGGTACTTGCTATATTCCTCCTTGTTTCATGACCGATGCCTTGCAAGGTGATCACTTGATACACCTCGTCAAAAATATCGGCTTTAAATATATGGCTTTTTGTTTGCGAAGGTATGCCAAAAAAATTAATGAGAGAAGTCATAAATAAAAACAAACCAGGTATTCCCCTTCAGATCAACAAACTCGTTTTGTTTAATAATGTTTAGGGACTGCGAAAAAAACGCTATTGATCCTCCAAAACAACGGTTGGTACCATCACTGTTAATGTCCAGAATTATGCTTTACTTTCCCATTTTCCTTAAAATCCAATAATTTAGGTTCGTAGGTGTTTCAGATTTTCCAGTTTAATCACTTAAAACTGAATTTTCGCCTGAATTCTTTGCTTAATATTGCACGTTTCATTCAAGTGTTTGTACGGCACTTCTCCGTGTTTGCCGTGCAAATGAGATTTCTCCTGGCTTCACTTCCTGTGGTCAGGGCTGCCTCGAGTTGACCCTCTAGCGTATTCTATACACCTCATTGGTATCTAGAGCTTTTTTGCAATTTTCTATGAGTCTGAGTAATGTATATTGGGTGCTATATTTCCTTCTGAAACCACATAGCAGTGGGGATAGAAAACCATAAGCGAAGGGAGTAATTTGTGATTCCATGATTCTCTCATATATTTTTTATGCTGACGGTAAGGTAGCAATTGGTCTATAATTTTTCTTACTGAATTTATCATCTTTTTTATGCAACGATGATATGTCTCCTAATTTGAGTTCTTTTGGAAATGTCATATTAGATAGGTCCTCATTAAATGTTCTTTGTAAAATTTCAGAGAAAATGTCTGAATATTCTTTAAATATCCTAGCAGATATATTTTCTATTGGTGAGGCCTTTCGTGTATTAAGTTTGTTTCTCTGATCCCAAATTTCCCCACTGTTAACTTCCCTAAATTCAAAGGGCTGTGGGTCAGGGTACATTTCTCTTATTTTTATGATACTTGGGTGTTTTTTATATTTCTCAATGGCTTTATCAATTGGGTCATTTATACCATCTGTAACTGATATGTGAGCTAAATCTTGTTGAATTCCTAGATCTTGTGTTATGTTTATAAAGTAGTTGTTGAATAATTCTGCAATCTTGCGGTCATCACTAATTAATTCTCCATTTTCTTCCAATGTAATGGAGGGTGTTGTTTTTATCTTTTCTGCAAAGACCGGTTTGATCGCTCTCCAGAATTTGCGATTATCTGTAAGATTACTTAAGTCTAGGTTCCTAAAATAACTGCTTTTAGCATTACGTAATAACTTCACACATTTGTTCCTTTGCCGTTTATATGCTTTATGATTTTCCTCATTTTTGTTATTAGTATATCTATTTTTCAATTTGCTACGATGCATTATTGCCTTACGTAATTCTTTCGTCATAAATGGCCCGTCGTTTGCACGAACATACTTTCTCTTAATGGGGGCATGTTTATTAAGAAGACTTTTAACTGAGATATCAACACTTCCGTAGTCTCTAAAGTTTAGTATTCGATGATTCAAAATTTCAGATCTAAAGCTCGGAATATCGAATTTTTTGTAGACTCTATATGTAAGTATTTTGGGACTTCTCTTGGTCACCTTTGATTATGCTCAGTATCATAATGTGGAAGTCAGACAGCCCTGTTTCAACATTAACCGTGTGTTAGAACACAGGGTTCCCATTCATTGCAGGACATCACATGACAATTGCATCATTGCGCTGCAATTGCATCAGCTTCTGTAAATTGTATTATTCTTAGGGTATATAAGGGGTGGCTTTATAGTTAGGTTCAGTCTTGCCGTAAGCTTTGTCGAACTCAGTGTACCTTGTCGCTAGCTTGTAGAATTGTGTTTGCCGTTACATTGTCGCCGTTAGCCGTTTAAGATATTTTTAGTTGTTTGCCGTGAACTGATGAATTAGAAGAAGTGTATAGAGAATTGGATAACAGTTTTTGCCGTATTTATCGTGTACGTTTCTGCGAACGACATACGAACTCACATTTGTAAAACCCCCTTTTTAAGTGGTTTTACATTGGTGCCCCGTGTGAGGACAGCCGAGCCGAAGGAAAAGAAGATGAGCACTCATCGATACCTGCGAACCACAGACGACCAGCCGATTTGCAATTACTGCAAAAGAGTAGGGCACGTGGTCAAATATTGCAGAAGACGCCCGTTGAAACAGCCATTGCAAGAAAAAGCCCCTGTGCCTGTGGATGCAAAAATGAACCCAGTTTTTGAAGCAGAAATTCAGACGAGAACGACATACCAACCCACCACTGACCCCTTCGTTGCTCTGTGCAAGTTGTTCCGCATGTTAGAAGACATAACAAAGGAGCTTGCTAACTTGATGAAAGAGCAATTGGGCCAAACAATAGCGTTCGACGAGGCAGAAATTTTCAAAACGCCCCTGACAACGATATTCAAAGAAATGACGTCAATCGCCGATGTACTGTTAGCCCCATCACATCTGTGCAGATCATCATCACCATTATTCTCATTACCAAAAAGAAAAGAGTTTCAAGGCATGCTGTATAAATGCGAAGAAGAAACGCCACAAGAAGACCAAGCCAGGAGGCTTGTTTTCAAAGGAGGGGGCTATGTTAGAACACAGGGTTCCCATTCATTGCAGGACATCACATGACAATTGCATCATTGCGCTGCAATTGCATCAGCTTCTGTAAATTGTATTATTCTTAGGGTATATAAGGGGTGGCTTTATAGTTAGGTTCAGTCTTGCCGTAAGCTTTGTCGAACTCAGTGTACCTTGTCGCTAGCTTGTAGAATTGTGTTTGCCGTTACATTGTCGCCGTTAGCCGTTTAAGATATTTTTAGTTGTTTGCCGTGAACTGATGAATTAGAAGAAGTGTATAGAGAATTGGATAACAGATTTTGCCGTATTTATCGTGTACGTTTCTGCGAACGACATACGAACTCACATTTGTAAAACCCCCTTTTTAAGTGGTTTTACACGTGTTTTGAAAGTGACTTCTACGGTTTTACAGGTACCACCAGCTTTAACTTACAAGTGATTTTGCCACCAAGTTTGCCGCGCATGCAGTCAAAAATGCCGAATCAACTGAGGAAACAGCCACGCTGAGCTGTCACACGCCCCCAACACCCGCCACTGCACCTGTCCATGATATAAACTACGTTCATAGGAAACGAGGTAAGGCGCTTTTCTCTTCAAACATTCTTCCTTCAAATAACCATTCGTCCTTATAATACATTTCTTTTGAAAAATTCAGGGACGTTTCTAGTCTTTGGACATTTTGGACAGGTGATTACGGGCCACCTAGAATCTCCTAATTCGTCCCGATGGCACTGGCTTATCAAACATCATAACAACGACCTAGAGTTGTCGATCTGGGATGTAGTTTCTTGGAGTTGTCGAGTTGTAGAAGCTTTCGGTAGCGGAAATTCATTATTCAAGTGGGGGGGGGGGCAATGCCCACAAAAGCAATTTGCGATATTTGCCATTTCTTTTGAAATTTTGAACGTCTAAATTTTCCAACTTTCTAAGGTTTTAAAAATCCAGTCCTGAACTTCTGCAGAACCAAGCATAACTTTCTTGTGATAAAAAACGTTATTGTAAAATGTTTTTAAGGAATATCCCCGACCGAATCCAAAATATATTAGTGGCCTAAGAGCCCCGGCACATTTTCCTGGGTAGACGTCAGAGTCCAACGGACACGGGTGGACACCAGCATGGCTGGTTTCAGGACACGCGGCTTTGGCAGAATTTGTGTTTCTGTCGTTCGATTCGAAGAAATTTATCTTCAACATCCAAGTTAGTTCATAAATTACTCCCTTGCTGAAATTAAAAATTGTTTAACCAGCAGAACGCGAAATTTGGCATTTTTCTGAAACCAGATCAGGAAAAAGAAAAGATGCTGCACGGAAAGCAAATCCTTGTCGGTCACGAATTTACTTGTTGTCATACATGCCAGGGAGTTGATAATGGTCGATTCGCTGTTTACCGAGGGTAAGGAGTAGCACTTTAGCAAATATGGCACCTAGACAATTATCTGTTTTTTTGTTAAATTCTGTTGGAATGTTGGACATTGCCTGGAATTTGGGATGCTGTAACACGTGCGATAAAAAGCTTGGCTGTAGCTCCCGCTAAGTTTGAGTGAAATAATTTTGACCGACGAAAGCTGCATCAGCGATTATGAATGAAGTTCTCGTCGCATTGCGATGTTTCTTATCTGCTACATTTTCATCGATTTTTCGCCAGAGCAGTCCAAAACAAAATTCATAAGAAATAAGAAAAACAACAGCAAAAGTTTACTTACAGCTCTGAAAGCTTGCTTGCTGGTAGCGAACTCAGTAATGTTGTTTTGAATCTGCCAATAGAAGAAGTTGACCCGGCCTCTTCTATTCGATTCGCTGTCACTCATTTGCTAATACTTTCTATTGTTCTGTTTCAGGTAGAGAAAAGATCATTGACAATGAGATGACAGGATTCTGCTTGATAGCCTGTTGAACGGCGCAAAACAAAAGAACGTGCAGACAAATTGCTGTTGTTTTGACGTCAGAGCCATCATCATCGTCATCATCATCATCATCATCATCATCATCATAATCATCATTTAACTAAAGTCAATTTAATACTTGAAAAAGCTCTTTACATTTAAATGACAAATTGGAGCTTTTTCCACAGCAACAATAAGTAACAGTACAAGCATGGTTGAGCGACAACTATTAAAATTTATGTAAATTTAGCCAAAGCAGAGGAGCAACAACTACATCAAAGAACCAACCCTTGTGACGACAGGATGGGAGGAAAAACATGGGTGAAAAATATAAATAATGTCTTCATAGCAGTACACCGAGGGGCATCTTTAAATCAAAATATTCAGTTACATTTGACTTCTATTGCAGCCACTCTGCTTTTTATCACGCGCCGTTTATAGGCTCATAACTTTTTTTCTTCCCGAGCAGCAGAACACAGCCACATCTACACTCTAAATTATTATATCTAGTTGGCATTTTGCTTTTGCATTGTTTTACCCCTATTCTCCATCGAACCTAACGTCACCGAACGTGCTCTAGCATTGAAGCCATTTTTAGGAAAGGAGGGAAGACAACATTGAATATTATTATTGAAATGCTTGAAAACAGTTTCTTTTCCATTATAGGGCCACAAAACTTATTTTTCCAATTATTTAGCTGTATTAGTTAACTGCGCTTAATGTCACACTCCGCTTATACCGTATATTCTCTTTCAAGCCCCCGGGGGCTCATTGTTTTTCAGCAATTAAAATGGGGGGCTTATAAGAGAGGGGGCGTAATAAATATTTTTTAATTGAAAACCATTTATATTGGTAAACTAATTTTTTGTTATTTGCGAAAAAATCAGCTTTCTACATCAATATTGCCATCGTCATCTTCATCAGTTATTGATTCTTAAATATATTCTAGGGCTATGTCGCCTTCTGAAATCAAACATTCGAAAATGTCGACTTTATCCCTCTGAGTACCAACGGTTGGTAATTTTGGTACAAGGCTCTTACATGGCTCGTGCTTGATGCACATTAAATCTTTTTCCTCGGATTCGTCGAGACTGGAAGAAACATGGTGTGAATATTGATTTGATGCGAAGTATGGAACAACCAGTGAATAAATGAAAATCTCCGTTTTTTGTTAAGTTTACTTATTTTGGCATCAGTGATTTTTTTTCTTGGGGGGGGGACTGGGGGTACTAAATGAGGTAGTGACCACTTTTCTGGAAAGCATTTAGTGTGACTATAAGCGGAGTCGACTGTATCACGTTTTTTTAAAATACAAGGCCCGAAAATAACAAACAGGAGTCTAGAATAAGGGCTACATGTGTAGATTTTCCCCAAAAATGTTATTTAGAGGGAGACGTTTGTGAGCAATCTGAAAACCCACACCTAAAAGAAAACTCAAATTTGAAAACATCTAGGGCATTTTTCAGAAAGTGATTTTTCCAAAATGTTACAATCTTTCTTTTACAAAAATATTTCTTATAAGAATGATCAAGCTCAGAATAATCCAATTTTTAAGAATATGATAAGGATATTGCTCAGCCTCGGTTCGCATATTTGTCTCATTTTTCAGCAGTTGCCTTTTTTGGGGTGTTCGTAACGGGGAATTTCAGAACTGGCATCTCAAATTTAAAAAAAGGATGGTTTTATTCAAGTGTGGATGATGTTTCCCTTAATATTAAAAAATCGAAGCTGGAAAAAGTTTATAGTATTCTTGTTAAAAAAAGTGTATGGAGGATTTCAATGTAGAGAGGTTTAGGTTTAGGAGCCGGTAAAGATTGCTTCAAAACCAGCTCGCCGCATTCCATCTTTACTAAAAATAGATTGAAAAAAATATCATACAGTGTCTGCAGAGAGGAAATTGCAATTAGAGACTCAGAAACCGGGAGGGGTACCGTGTCCCAAAAAGTGCTCTTGAAAATACCAATTCAGGTGAAGTAAGTGCCCCTATAGGATGAATTTTACTGTCACACTGTTCTTCTTGCCAGACACTTTTGGACTTGGCAAACGTTCGGTTGATTAATTTTAAAATAAAGTAGGTAGGTTTCAGATTGACTTGAAATCAATTTTTACGTGTGCCAATAAACATTACACGCAACAACTTGGGGTGTTTT
>NW_027019365.1:8279165-8356958 GCF_013076305.1 Rhopilema esculentum | reverse complement strand
CGACTCGCAAAATGAGAGCATTAGCTACACATGATACACGATAACCTGTACGGCAGATAGGAGGAGGCTGCACTAATCTCAGCTTTGCCGTCAAGACACTTTAGGATTGAACTGGACTAACTTCGCTCTATTTTTGTAAGTATTTCTTGCAAAATACTGGAATCAATGATATTAACGTTGAATAATTCGTTTGACTATTCTCAAATTGCGCCATACACTAGTTAGGGATTTGAAAGTTGTCGCCTTTCTCGTTTTTTATTGGCAGCTTGCAGAAATATACAAACAATTTTGCAACATAACCAGGCGGGGTGTACCTTCAGGTTTTGGTACTGCAGCGTGAATGGATCTGCATGGGGAACAGTGAAAGATCTTCAACATTTTAATGTTGTCTGCATAATAAAGCTACTGTACTTTTCCGTCAATTTTGAATTATGGCCCAACAAAACGTTGTTGTTGTTGAATCCTTTTAAAAAGCTGCGTTTTGGCCTTCTTCCCTGAAACTATGCGTATAAAAACAGTTGCGTTTTCCACTCAGGAAAGCGTTTTTAAAATAATGCATTTTCGATCGAAGATTTTTCATATTCATACAGAAAGTATACTAGAACGCATAAGATAGTTGTATTTTCATTTTAAATTTTTCGTGTATACATGGCCCAGTTGTTATCGTTACAAGGGCGCTCCAAATCTTGATAATAAGACGGTTAATCACATCCTTTAAACCTCCGGGAAACAAATTAAATTGCCGTTTTTTATGTTTTGATATCAGTTATAAAGTTATACTCAGAAATTTTAGCATGTGATTGACTTTTCAAATTTGCCTTTTTATCTACATACCTTTTTCTCTACTTCACTGAGCAAACAAGAAAAGAGGGACTTTCACGTAGAAGGTTAAAGCGACACTCATCAACTTTGTATTGTGCTCGTACAGTAGAAACCCCCATAATAGAACCTAGGTTTTTTTCTGGCAGCGTGAATAGGTTCTTAATTAACAGGCTGCTATTCTAAATTCTAGTCTAAAAGGTTCTTAACAATGTTCTTATATACGTACAGGCCTTGCACACATTAACAATGTTTTCCACCGTAAGAATTCTAATGGACACACTTAAACCAGTTTTGTTTTTCATGTGAAATTTCAACCAGTAAAATGAATTTGTGTTGTTAGGTTGTCCAATTAGAATGCAACATAGCTACCATAACCTGATTTACTCTAAGCTGGTTTATATTGCCAGTGTGAATAGGGTGTAAAAATACAATTCTAAAAACCCTTTTTTCTTATATATATATAAGAACCTTTCCAAATTTCAGCCTCTTGAGGGTTCTTAATTATGGGGTTGAAAAAATTAAATTTAAGCCTCAAGGTTCGTCTAAAAACAGGTTCTTTTATGCGGGTTTCTACTGTATATTGTTTCGTTTCCTGCAATGTTCTCTTGATGAAGAAAAACAGTTAGCAAATATTTAACTTTTTCTTAAGAATGAGTTAAAACTGATTTTAGGCTCCGAATTAAAATTTTTTTGAATATTGAAGCTCAGCGGAATAAAATGCTTTGTTTACGAAGGAACATACAGTAAACCGAGATGAATAAAAACGAGTTCACTTTCTTGGATTCCACGATTCCGAAAATTGCGCCGTTTGATATAACGAGGCCCTTATTCAAAGGTGGCGATGATTCTAGGAAGGCGTTTAATGCGGGGGGGGGGGCTCGTTTAATTTGATGTTTACTGTAGGCCCTGTTTGAAGGAAAGCGTTTCTATGCATGGGAAAAGAGGGTTGTTTTGCTTATGTAACAAGCAATTTTAGAAGCATCTTCAAAAGCATCATCAAGGACTCTGTCATATCCTGCCAAAGTCAATTGAAAAATAAAACCGATTTCATTTGCCAAAAGATCAAGTTTATGGGCTCGTCTGATTTGCTTCTGAATTAAGATCCCTTTCTTTTTTTAGACAGAATATCTACAAAGATATCCGTTTAAGGCGAGAGGTTAACACATTCTGCACACATTCTACGTCATCAGACGTTTCATAGAGGCTTTTGTCAACTTGGCCCCACTTGGTAAGAAAATAAGTTCGATCATTGACACTGCATCTGTAAGTGAAATCTAAATGCAAATGTATTTTCATTTATTTGTTAGAAATATATTGATAAAACAGGAAATGCCCGCTCCTATCCTATCTGAAAATTATTGGAATACTGTAGTCGTTGAAATTCCAGAGCATAAGAAGAAGGAGTGATCTGTTATAAACAGAGTTCGCAATCGTTTTTCACAGAGTTTGCTCAACCTCTGCCTGTGCCGTCGGAACGAAAGTCATATTGGGGGAGGGGGACTGCCCATTGTATTGCTCTAGCCATCCCCGGTTCCCGAGTGTCTATATCAGGAAAGCGAATGAAGGTTTTGCAAAAAAGATTCACGAAAGCTTCAAACTCTCGATCTAACTACCAATTTATGAAAAAATTTCGGAAGAAATTTTTTCGTTGGAATGGCCCTTTGATAAGTTTCAGGAAGCGGCTTCTGGGAGGGTGAGCCATCGATTTCGCTACAGCCCCGCTTACCCTGGACTCGAGCATATGTTGAGATGTTGAGAGCTTCCCTCCTGAGCGTCTGCTATTCAAAAAGGTGTATTCGAAATACAGTGATTTGTGTTGCTACGTCACCGCCTACGGCGTTTCTTTATCCAAACATTTAGACTTACAATTTCAATAGAATTATTGTGGTTAATGCTATGTTATATGACCACAAAATTTTTGAGATTGCAAACAAGTTGAGTTTTTATTAGCCTTTCCGCGTGCTAGTCGAGTTTCAAAGTTGATTGGGTAGGGGAGCCTCACATGGCTTAGCGAACGTGAATTCGTCAGGCTAATGTTTTTAAAACGTCAACAAGCCATCTTCCTTGACCGTCTATCAGCTATTTTGACAATTTCATTTTATCAAAGAGTCTATTTTGGGCGGAGATGGATCTCAGGTAAGAAATTTCACTGCATAATGCATATCGAATATAATATCTCGCATATTTATTCAATGACTTTTATATTGTACTATCCTCTTTGGGCTGGGCTTGATTGTCTTTACTGTAAAGTCAGGCAAATGGAATTATGCCCAACAATGTTTGTCGAAGTCGCTTATTAATTACGAAAAGGATTTGAGCGGAATTGACGTTACGCCAACACTCTTCAATAATGGCGTTTATTGTTCTATCTATGCAATTTACTTTTTATAGCAATAATCCATCCCTGTATGCTTAGAGTGAAAAACAGATGCTGTTGTAGTTTTATGCATCTCTCAAAAGAGTTCCATCCTTTGTCTAATTTATATTTTCAACGCAACTCTGTTTGTTTCAAGTGGCTCGTCACTTAGAAGGAATGTTATCTGCTTTGAAAATTATCGTATCCCACCTAAAGAGTTATCCCACCTCGCAGGCGTAAATATTATTCTTCCATTCACCGTGTATCCGTCAGCTGGTACGTTTGCACCATCACGGGTAAACAAAAATAAAACGTTTTCGCTAAATCTTTTTGGAAACCAAATCGTTTTTAGAATAATCATGACATGAATTTGCTTTTGTTAATGTTACCGTAAAATCTCTTTTTAGCCCCCCCCCCCGCCTGGAGGGCTTATTGTTTTTCAGCACTTCAAAGGGGGGCTTAAAAGAGAATTTACGGTATCTCAATAATTTTGTCACCTAGCAGTTGAATAATCATGCATTTTGTGACACAGAGATGAAATTTTAAAAGTACACAATTTGCTTTCGAAATAAGACTTTGAAATGGCCTTTTAAAAATATTTGAAATGGCCCTTTTTAGCAGCTTAGCCGTTAAAGAGACACCAGCCAGGCAGTTTTTACGTCAAACAACGTGCAGGGTTTTGCTAGTTTGACTGTACAAGCAAGATGTTATTCAGACATGGAACGCTTGTTGCCCATTGTCCGTTTCCAATAAGGACTAAGGCGATTATCTTCAGACACCATATCCCCTACATGCCTTCATTTCCGGCCCTGCATGTCCCAATTGTTTCTCCATTTGCCAAGAGCATTCTTTAAATCTATAAATGCTGTTATCGTGTTTTTTATCTTAAGCACTAAAAGAAGTTAAGCTTCCTTTTAATTTCGCTAAAAAATTATGTTGACTTTGAAGCAAATCGATATCTATTCCTCAAATTGTCACCACCCCAGCCCCCCTCCCCCCATATAGGCTGTTAGTTGAAATAGGTCATGTTCTATATTTTGAGTCGTCATTTCTCCAGGATCCTTTTGTGTTTCCATTGCTCCTTAAATATAGTTACAATCATGACTAGCTGTCAATTAGCCAAGTATTTAGTATACTGTAATTAATAAAAAAAAGAAAATTGGTTTGAATGATTTATTTTTAAAAAGTTAGCATATGATCACCTGAAATCATCGCAGGCTAGTTGCAGTTTGGACACGCCTGTTAAATTATTGAAATAGGTAAGTAATTTGAAATTCAGCAAGATTCAAGAGCTACCTGTTCTAACCTTGAATAGGACAATGATCTATGATAATGATCTACAATGGACAGGTGAAAATGTCCTAGAACCGACAAAGGAAATAATTAAGAAGAGCCAAACAGTTTGTCAGTTTACTGACTGCCTGTTGCAAACGTAAATTGGATTTCAAACCCTGCAACAACAGTGTAATAAAACCATATTTTTTCTAAAAACCCGAAATCCCCTGGCTCTTTTAATATCAATTCTTACCAATTTTTTGTGACTTTGGGTGCCCGTGAAAGTTGGAATGATAAAATTTTGAAATTCCATCAGAGTCTTAGAAAAAATATACTGAAACTGCATATCGAAAAAGTTTTCAAAAATTAACTTTTTAATAAAAATACAGACAAGTGTTCTCATCACAGGGTATTTTTTGTTCCCATACACCAAATTGATGTTTTCAGGAGGGTACCGCCCCAGAAGAGCGGATACGCCGATGAAGGGGAGTCAGGGAGTATTCCCCCAGTATCGGGCACATCAGGGTTTTGTGAAATCTCTTTGTAAAGTCTCTAATTTGCTTGCCCCCCCCCCTCCGTCACCACTTTTCATCCTGCATTGGTGCCCCTCGTTGGGTTTAAAGTCCCTCCTGGGACGATGCTAATGATAATTCAATTGAATTGCTCTATAATATGATGATGGTAGTAACGTATTTGTTTGCGCGGGTTTTCTTTGACGGCGATAGAATCGATTTAGGCACCTCTTGCTAATCGCATTTTGCATGCGAAAGTTTTGAATGACTGTTTTGTAAATTGTATAGCTTGCCGTTGAGACAGGGATGGTAAACAAACTGGCTTACACCACAAGAAATAAGGAGGCTTTGTTTTTATTTTGTAGGAAACAAAAGATTGAGATGAATCGTTGCTGATTACAGGTTGGTTGCAAGAGAAGCGTCTCATGAACTGATGCTCGCAAAGTTGCTCTACGATATTTAATGCAGAGTAATTGCTCGTCATGACTAGCAAAATGAAGAAAACAAAAAGTTGGAAGGAGTTTGTGAAAAAGAAATTCACCAGCGATGAAACAGACGGCAAGGACAAAGAAGATGAGTTATTGAACAACCTCAGTGAAATAAATTGGAATGTGGACTCTGAGTTGGTGATTAAGTTTTTGACTATACCAACAGCAAAGAACTACACGGCCTTACGTCGGCAGCTGGAAATTTGTGATGCAGAATGGATGACAGAGTTTCTTGCTCACGATGGCCTGGAAGTCATGTTTTCTGCCCTTCGCCAAATGAGTGAGCGCTCATACATCAAATTTGTAGACGCCGTATTGCAGTTAGAGTTGGTTCGTTGCATCAAAGCTGTCATGAATTCAAAAATTGGGATGGAGTTTGTGTCTGATAATGGCGAAATGGTGCACAAGTTGACTCTAGGTAAGGAATAATTTATAATACTTTTTTTTAAAAAAACATTTAATCTTTCTGTTCTAAATTCGTCAATGAAGCAAAGGAAGAAAATTTAGGATTTCGTTAAATTTAGATCATATATTTTTGTATCGTATGTGTGGTCTGATGGGTATCTTATAGATGAAGATAATACGGGACGTTGTCACTTTGGCTGGAGCACCTCAATCTTAGCATCCAACATTTCTAAAAAAGCCTAGAATTTGAGGATAATTAGGGGGAATTGCGGATGTTTGTCGGTGCTCAGAACGACGGTTCGTTCTTAGCCAATATCAACTACGGTTCATGCGGTCTTCTATATTTTCTCCCAGTTCTCTGTTTCTTCCTCATATTATCACATCTGATCTGCACAGGTGCTTTCTTTGCCTGAAACCAGGACATAAGTCTAGAAACCAGGACATAAGTCTAAAAACTTGTTAATTGTCTTTCCTTGCAACAGCTTCAGACATTTCAGATACATAATCGTCAATTACTGAAACAGGATTACGAATTAGAGCGATGATTTAAGTGTACAAGGTTTAAGATGGGTGGCTGGGTTTGTCCCCGAAAGAAGGCAATAAATGACGTAATGTGACTGCCGCGATTCTTCTATGTTTATTTGTTTTGTTTGTTTGTTTGTTTGTTTGTTTGTTTGTTTGTTTGTTTGTTTGTTTGTTTGTTTGTTTGTTTGTTTGTTTGTTTGTTTGTTTAAGCCACTGTCAACCCCGTTTCATTGAACTCAAACGTTGGTTTTAATCCACTGATTTTGCTACATTGTGCTTTGGTGGAAGGGGGAGGGGTATTAGGTTGAAATGGAATATTGGTGAATATCCGTCTATGGGCCTATGTCTTTCCAAATTTCGTCGAACTTTTAGCTTTTTATAAGCAACTCTTCAGAGATCATGATTATATTTTACTTGCATTTTCGCCAATTTGTCTTTGATTGAAGATGCTTTTAAATTCATACATTTATTGATATGAACTCGTTTTTCATACCGCGAGTATACTTTGCAGAAAATTATCCGTGAGAATTTGCAGTCGATGTTCCTTTAAGAACACCTGCTTTCTAAAGCTTCCTTAATCTGTGTAAATAGCATGATAAATAGTAAGTTGGTATTAGTCTTTATCTATGAGCTAACGTTTGATAAATCAATTTGAAAATACTTCTTAATGATAATGTCACCAAGCTGCGTTTATCGATTTTGTTTTGTTTTACAACCATGAAATTTAACTGTCTCCTGACAGACTGGCTCGTTAAATTTTTATGGAACAGAAGCAGGCTCTTTGTCTTACCTTATAAGTAGTCTGAGCGATGGCCTATTTCAGCTTTGACTTAATTCATTTGGTCAACACTGCAATGGAAAGCTTAGAGTTAGCGTTCAGCAGGCTTTTGCTAGTCGTATGTAATTATTAGTTTAAAGCGTATTTGATGTTTGATTTGAAGTGCCTTGGCTTTGCTAATGTTTGCGTTATACGCCATGTAAAATCATTTTTGTAAATTGGAAGTGTGAGATAAAGGGCAAGCTCGTTAGACAGAAATCTTGTTTTCACTTAAATTGTTCTTGCAACTTTCTGTGAGCCTTTGAATCGATCGAGCCTCTGCATTTTGGTAAACTGTTTGGTACTCTGTTACATCGGTTTCTTTTGCAAAGAAATATAAAGTTAATGATCACAGAAAAAATGGCATAGATATGTTTGTTATAAATTGCATTCAACGGCAGGTAGATCCGAACAGCTGTTTTTCTTTGTTGTTTTACATTAAACATCAATCACATTTATTAGATTTATTGCAGCTGTAATAAGCTTATGCCTTGAAATAATGATTTATTGCAGCTTTAAATGGGAATATTTGGGTTTTGTAGGATGAATTAAAATGGTCTTCTATAGATACTCTAGTACTTTAGGTGATTCTGTTAAATTTTATTAACTGTAACTTCTCTTACAAAAAATGGAAGTGTATGATAGCTGTTTTATTCTGCGTTCTGTATGCATTTCTTCATTCTGTATTACCCATGGTATTACCAAGATAAAATAAGAGAATAAACGGCTCTCTTATTTTATCTTGATATTACCCAATTGGAGCAGCGATTTAAGAAAAGCGTCATCAAAGGACTGCTTTTACTGTTGCTTCTTAATTCTAACAATTTTCTCTTTTAAGCTCTGAGCCATTCCTAAACAAGCAGTTTTCCTACAAAACCTTTTTTACACCGCGTAATCAAAATGGTTGTTTTGTTTCAGCTATGGATACAAAAAATACCATGATGAAAAAGCAGATATTAGAGATGCTGGCATCAGTTTTAATGTACAGTGAGCCTGGCTACACCCTCGTTCTCGATTCTTTGGATTTTTATAGGGTGAGTAAGCGTTACAAAGGGCATTTTAAGATCAAATGCAGCTTTTGCACTGAATATAGGGTGACCCTATTTGCTTCTGCGTGCTCGGACTGCAATTTCAAGACATGTATATATATATGTGTAAGTTGGTACTATTTGTAGTAGTTCCCATGGTAAAACTACTTTTGGGGTTGGAAACGAGAGGGGTACTTCCTCCGAGAACGTCTGAGACACCTTACTTTGCTTGCAGCAGAGGCTTTGAAGGGGTATTTCGAAAGTTGTACTTGATGATTTGTTTTTATTGCTTTTGAACAGCAAAGCTTGGGTTGGGCTGCATTTTAGTCCGGATCAATGCTTTTGAACTATTTTTAGAAGTAGTTCGAATTCCTAACCACGCCTTTTGCTCCTATCTTAACCAAAAGACAGTATTAAAATTAGCCCTTGCTCTTGTTAAGCTCTTTTGATGTTCTTGGTTTTTGTATAGTAAAGTGATGGTTTCTAGGCCGGTATCCACATCCAGATTGAGTCAGCTGACTTTGATGATCGACCGTTTCAGAATTCTTATGTTATGTCAGAATTCTTATGTTAGGAATTCTTTAAAGTGGATTTCACAAAACCTCATTTCATGGAAATGTAGTTTTGGAAAGGATTTCGATTCGTAAATCGTACTAAGGCTATTAAGTATATTTTACTTTCCTAGCAATATCCAATATCAATCTAATGAGCTTGTTGCACTATAATAGTCTAGTTGCTAAAAGTGCTCCAAAATGTCACTGATGACCACAATTAAGGTCAGGCTTTCGTCATCTGGCTATTCACTTAGATTTGTTATCAGCAGGACGCCATTCGCCAATTTCAAGTTACTGATGAATAATCATTTGTTTGGAGACAATTCTTACTGTTTGGGGTTGTAATGGTTATTACTAAACCAAGGGTGGAGAATGGTTGAATGGAACCCAAACTGGAATCAGGGAATATAAGGACATAAAGGGATGTTGGGAAATCTATAAATACTTGACTAATGGAATCGATATACCCAATATTAGGAATAATGGAAAAAATAAATCCAATATTGAGATTAATTGTACCGATATACCAATGTACTTGAATTCACTGTTTGGAAGTATTGAACTAAAATGGGCAAAATTTGCCTATTTCTAAGTTGCGAGTAGGTAAACTTCACGTTTTTCCTGATAAAGTAAAAGCTATATTTTATAAAAATCTTCCCATTCTTTTTCTTTTAGGTTCAAAAAGGGCAACGATTCCGGTTTAGTCTTATCATGAATGAGCTGAAAGACTCGGATCTTACACAGTACCAGACAACATGTCTCTCTTTTGTCAATGCTATTCTTCTCACAACCCTTGACTTTGATGATAGAGTTCGCATGAGAAATGAATTTATTGGTAAGTTAGTCTAGATTCACTGATTTATTTACCTTGACTTTTAAACTTCCTTGCAATATCCAGAAAACACGATATCAGGCACCACAGAGCGTTGAGAAAAGTGGCGGGGGATCTAAAGATGTGGGGGGGGGGGTTGAAAGGTATTTTGTACTTTTTGCAGGGGGGGATGGGGATAAAGCCTGTGGTGCCTAAATAATGGAGATGTTAAATGATAGCAACCAAATTTGTCAGTTTTTAAAGCCTTTTTGTGAAAAAGGATTCCCATAAGCGGCGGATTGCCCGAAAGATTCTAATGTGTCTTACAAATGGCATGGGCAACTGCGGGCAGCGCTCAACTTTTTTCGTGGTTGCGGTCCCAGCGGCACAGTGAAAACTATTCTGCCTGCAGCGGCTGTTATTGTAGAACGAGACACGGATTTTATCCAGGTATATCTAATTAAAGAGCTTTTGGAACCCAAACTTCTCTTTGTTCTAACCTACTTGGCTGGAACTCAAGTTTGACTTTGTATGAAAACAAGGTTGAGACTTATATTTGGATGTTACTGGAAACTTTAACGACATGAAACATGAACCAGGACGTACATCAAAGTTTATCAATTATTCCAAAATATTATATGAACATCAAAATTCAAAAAGTAAATCAAAAGCTCGTTGTTTTGAATGTGAAGTTGTAAGACTAAATTTAAGAACTGATAAAAGATTATAAATAACTCCATATTTGTTTTTCACAGAAAAGAGACCTCTATTCTGTGTTTTTGTCGAGGTTAAATTTGTAATTTTGGTCTGGAGCTAAAAATAAATGTCACTGGAAGATAGTAGCAACATGAGACTTCACGCTAGATTAGTTAGATTTTTATATTGTTTCAGTTTTCATACATTATACTTAAGAAAGATACATAGTGAACCATAGTCTTTGCCAAAATATACACATTCTTATAAGGGTAAGCAAGCATCTTTGCCAGCAAAGTCAGGATTGGTTATCGTCTTTCCTGTTGCCAATTAGATTAACCGTTCAAAGCCTTCCTCATAAGAACAGTGGAAAGAAGCGTGCCTCGCGTGTAATAGTTGAATTTTTTTATTTCAACGACCTTACCAACAGTCACCTAGGCTGTACGACGAATTACCACATTGTTTCCAAAGAAATGGACAAGGTTTTACATAATTTTTTTTCGTAGGACTTGGGCTGTTGGATATTTTGACGAAGCTTCAGTAAGTAATTTCGACTTGATTGTTATCATGATTTCCTCTTTTTTGTGGATTCTTTAATCCGCCTCTTTCCTTTATGGGCAATATGTTTGATTTATTTCTTTTTTAAATGTTGTGTGTTCTGCTAAGTTAACTTGACCTGCTATGTACGTTTTTAGATTCCTTTTTTCACAACTCAAACTTACATAAACTCAATCTTAACAATATAAAATTAGGCCACCTTTCCCAATCTGTATTTCAGCCAATCTGAGGTAGATGATGCTGATCTGTTCGTGCAACTCGATGTTTTTGAGGAGCAGAGAATGCAGGATGAAGAAGAACTGACTTGTGAGGGTGGTGTGGACCTCAACAATCCAATGCAAGTTTTCAATGCCTTGTTTCTAGAGGTAAGCCTTGTCTAGCACTTTTTGTATTCATAAATGGGAATAGGAAGAGGTAACGGGTTGGAAGAGCCTACAGATAATATGATTTAGAAAATAGAAAAATACCTGTACGGTCACCCTTTTTACCGCAGATTGTATAAGAAATTTTGGCACTTTGATGGATTGACTTTGAAAGGAGAGAGGTATTGTAAAAGGAGAGAGGTATTGAAAAGAGTTGATATGTCGTTGATGCAATGCAGACGTGAAAATATAAAAACTTTTAATATAACTTGACTTCATAATTTATTCTAATCTCTTTTACAGTAATGAGCTCTATGCCTTCTATTAAAAGCCTTTCGGTTCCCTGGGGTGTTTATTTGTGCTAGCGTAATAGGGGACAAAGAAATAAAAAAGAGGACTTGGCCTATGTATCATAACAACCAAAATTTCCCCTAAATAGAAAGATTTCTACAGGTTTTCTTATAAACTAATAGGATTTCCACAAAAAGTGGATGAAATGCTCATACAGTTATTTAGATACAATATAAACATGCTTGTACTGAAGCAAAAATAACATGAAACATCAGTCGTTTGGTTCTTAGTTGAAAGCAACTGCCCTGCACTGAAAGGGTTATAAGAACAGTATGAATTGGTGTTTGATTTATCTCATCATATGGTTACATATAATGAATATCTATGGATTTAAACCCCATGGAGTTGTGATGATTCTACTGCTGTTCTTTTCTAATTCGCCAACAATGTGGACTTACGTCATCCTTGCTTGAAGTCCTATTTTTCTATACAGTGCCTCTCTGAGATGTTGGGAAACTTTTCAAAGCTCTTCATTGAAACAATACCTTGAATGAATTCATTCTTGCGATCTGAATAATCCCAACAGCAGCTGTTCTTTAATAGTGGTTGTTATTCGCTGTTGTTCATGTATAGCATACTGTGAAATAGCATAGGAAAGTATTATTTAGGGAGGCTAGCAACCTACGTTTGGCTTTGTCTACTGCAAAAAATTTTCGATAATCTGTCTAGAAATATTGTTAACTACATGTATAAATACTTTTTTGGCGCCGTTTCGTAACTCCTTGTGCAAGGCAAATATCAAGCCAGTGAATCAAGTGGCAGTGGTAGAGTGTAAAGTAATACATCTAACGAATTTAGGTCACGCAAGTCATGCATTTTCTACCGATTGATTGTGATAGTAAGGGGCATTTGTCATAGAATTTTGAAATTGTGATAGTAAGAAGCATTGTAACGTTGGAGTGACAAGTATGAAGAGTAACTATTTGTTACAATAGGGAGGAGACTACTTTTCAAAGTTTTGAAGACCATGGGGGCAAGGGGGCACGTTCCCCCGTTCGTAGCCTCTTATCAGTAGCTCAAGATTCAGTTTGGGTGTAACTGCTCTTGCCTTCAAGCTTAAGCTTTCTCAGGGAAAGAATTTGAGCCACAGGTCTTGCAGGTTGACGTCATGTGCCCTTACCGCTACGTATCGGGAGATAAGGGAGCTTGAGGAGTAACCATCTAACGAAAAAATTTTTTCGTAGGTCGCTGATAAGCCTCATCTGACAAACCTGACCTGTATATTGCAATCTTTGCTTGCTATTGACAATGAAAACCCAATGATCGAAAATGTTTGGCAAACGCTGGAAGATGTCACGCGCAAACTTGTAATAACGACAGAGGAAAAGGAATTAGAAAAAATCAAATCAGCTGAAGTTACACCGAAATCAAACACGGTTGAGGTACAAACAGAGCAGAAAAGTATGGAGACTCAAGCTCCAACGAAACCTGCTGTTATTCAACGAAGTATGAGTACAGTGTCAACACAAGTGGATACAAATGAACTAGGAGAGGAAAAAAAGAAGACAGTAGATGAGCTGCAAAAGATTACTGCACATGCACAGCCGCCGCCACCCCCACCTCCACCTGTGCCTGGTATGGGAGGAGAACCGCCTCCCCCTCCTCCGCCCCCTCCACCACTCCCTTTGATGGGAGGAGCCCCTCCACCACCGCCACCACCGCCACCTCCAATGATGGGAGGTGGCCCACCACCACCACCTCCTTTGCCAATGATGGGAGGAGGCCCTCCACCACCACCACCACCACCTCCAATGATGGGAGGAGGCCCTCCACCACCGCCACCGCCTCCAATGTTTGGAGGAGGCCCTCCACCACCTCCACCGCCTCCAATGATGGGAGGAGGCCCCCCACCACCGCCACCACCGATGGGTGGTGCACCCCCTCCGCCACCACCAATGGGTGGTGCACCCCCTCCGCCACCATTGGGGGGTGGCCCCCCTCCACCGCCAATGGGATTTGCTGTAGCTCATGCGCCAGTTTACTCAAAAGTCGCCCCACCAGTAGCCCCAAAATCAAAAATGAAAAAATTGCAATGGAATAAGATTCCACCGCCAATGCTCCAAAGGTCTTCGAGTATTTGGGAAAAAGTTGGCGAAATAGATGGTGTTCTTCCTAACTTCCAAATCGGAGAGGAACTCTTTAAGCAGAAAGTGGCAGAAAAGAAAGCTAAAGCAGAAGAGAAAAAGGCTGTACCAAAAGAGGTGCGAAACTAAGTTCTTTAGGAAAAAAGTCTGGGAGGGGAACTTTTCAGTACTACAGCAGTTAACGAAATGTATGCGTAAAGTTTGGTTCAATATAAATTTTATTCAAAATTCTATTTTATGCAATCCCAATTTCTAAGTTTACTTTGAGAATAATTAAAACAGATTTTGCAAAAAATCAAGTTATCATTTATTTTTTGTAATAAAACCCAGCTAATTCAAGCATTTTTTTGAACGAACGAGGCCCCTTCATGTCTGATTATGAAGATGGTTTGGTGTCGTAAACATCGTTGTTTTCCCTTTCTACATAAAGCGTTCTAAGCAATTAGAGTTAAAATTCTAAATTAAATAATTTCAAAACAATTTCAAGTCACCAAACTACTTTTCTGATTAATTTTTTTCCGCGATACTGTGCGGTCATTTGCTGATCATGGTTGCTTCTTTTATTTATTAAATCTTTGATTGTATCTTCGATGTATTGTTTCATTCAAATATTGTCCTTTCTTTTAGATTTCGCTACTCGATCAGAAAAGAAGCTTGAACGTGAATATTTTTCTGAAGCAGTTCAAGCGGTTTGTTTCAATCGTGCATTAATTTACTGTTTGTCTTTCCTAGTAAAATAAGCTCTAAAAGCCTCAAAACCAACCTGGAGACAAAGTCGTCAGTCCAACCACAGAAAAGCGACATAACAAAACTGACATTGGAGGTCCCATAATTCACCGCAACTATAATTTTAGCATGTTGTCGACTATCCGCAGAAGTAAAGCTATATTTCTAAAGCCTATCCATAAGTTTTTGTTTAATCAGCTATAAAATATATAAATTTGTTTTCTCATGTACAGGAGAATCTCAATTCTTGATCATTATAAAGGATAGAAAATTTTTTGTTTATTGTATCTGCGAATGCTATAGTCCATATTCGGTCAAAATTACAATGTAAAATTAATGCTAGCCAAATTTAGTGACTTTCTGTTTTAACTTTAGGCCTACTGAGTATATCCTGAACTTGATTAAAGAAGGAAACAACAAAGAATTTGAGATCGATCGTTTGAAATGTCTCAAGAAGATGCTTCCGGATAGCAGCGAGGTAAATATGGGCTTCTGTTTAACATTTTGACTCAACATTTCCAAAGTTTCTTTTACTAGGATCGAAATTTCGAAATTTTAGCCAGATTTTTCTGGAAATCAGCAAGTATGAAATTCAGGCAGGACAACTGTAAAAGTTTAAAAACAAATGTAAAATTCTGAAGGTTTTCGAATACTCTTGCTTCTTTTAAGGCTCTAATCCTGGCCAATGTCAGAGGTGCATGATTGCTCGCCTCCCTGCACCCATTCAGGGCATTTTTCGGAAGGGGATCAATCAACCTTGGTCACATTATACAAAGCATTATTTCAGGGAATAGCAAGGCCCTATATTTTCTCTATTTAGAAAACTAGAAGATTAAAAAATTCAAAATTATTGTGAAAATTTGAAATTTTGGCAGTCAACATTTTTCTCATCAAAAGTTTTTTCATGCATTTACATGTCAAATGTTAATTCCAAATCGAATCATTTGGATAAAAGTATTTTCTTCTCGAATTTTAAGCTGCCCCTGAAAAAATTGCAAGTTGGTATTTATAGGTGGCACTATGCTTAAATGAAATGCATGATTAAATTGTTAAAGCTATTCACAATCCTGAATTGTTTTCTTACAGATCGAAACATTCAAATCATTTGATGGTGACAAAAGCAAGCTCGGTGCAGCGGAGTTATTTCTCATGGGTCTCATAGCAGTGAAAAGGTATTTTTCGAACATTTCATTAAGGGTATTAATTTTGAAAGTGTATAAGGATAGCAGCGAGCAGATTTTTAGTAGAGTTGAGGCTAGGTTAGGGCTTAGTATTTAGAGACGATTACCCTAAACGGATATTCTTGTTACAGTTTTAAATGTTTTCCTCGCTGCAATATTTTTGTTCTGAAGATAAATAGCTTACCAATGATAAATGTTCATGCAGATATCGAGCTCCATATCTAGAGTGCCCCACTCTTTGGATAGCCTGCCAAGAGTATACTTCAACGAATATAAAGCAAATGCTGCACCTGAAAGAGAATACCCATCTCGTTTATTAAAAGAAGCAATCCTCAAGCCAAATGTGATTGGACCATGAAACAACATTATCACGAGAACCAAGTGCGCCAAAAATTTACCACAAAAAGGATTTTGAAATTGAAAACAAATTTGGCAAACAAGACCTTTTTTGATAGTTCTTTTAAAATGGGCAAACAAGGCCTTCGTTAAATAGTGACTTGGGGTCTTAGAAAATTGAAACACAATAACCGGATTTGTGTCAACAGAAAGACCCTTTATATTGTGCCCTCTTCAACCATTTGTACGTTACCCCAGCATATTTTGTGCTTAGTTTTTTATCCTATCCCGTTGTTTCTTACCCTGAGGAGTGTCAAAAAACCCTTTTTGTATGCCGCAGAAAATTATCCGCTTTTGGCACTTCGTTGAATGGATAGCAATATATGATTTCACTTTTTCGAATAATGACAGTAGTTCATTTTTCACACCCTTGTTCAGCAGTCAGAGGTCCCATCATTTAGCTTGAAACTCAGAGTGGCAACTGTCTAGCTCGAAACACCAAAACAGCTCTGCCTTCGCGAATGAAGAGATGAAAGCTTTTAGGACTCAAGCATGTTAACTGTAATTTTCACGAGTCAATAACTGAGATATTTTTCTTCTAGGTATGAACTAAGAATTGACTGTATGATATTCAAAGATGAATTTGCTTCACACAAAGAGGCACTTTCACCACGGATTAAAGTGTTGAAAAAGACGATTACAGGTTGGTTATTGCTTTCGATTCGCTATCAACTTTTTCTAGCTTGGATATGTGTTGCTAGTTGGTATGTTACAGTCGAGTAACTGAACTAAACTATGCGGTGTGTTTAAACCAATCATTTTATTAATACCGTGAATTCTTTTATGTTCTTCGCATCCACTTCAGTTTCTTCGCATGTTTTCATGATCGAGAGTTGTAAGCCACTTTTTATCTTTTAAAAATGTATGTACCTTTATTTTTTAGATCTATTGCATTCTGAGCTTCTTCCAGAACTGTTGAATCTAATTCTTAAAGTTGGAAATTTTCTCAATTATGTATGTTTACCTACTTTTATTTACATTTGATGTTTGATATGAGAATCAAATGGCATTGCACTATGATATCCAATTCGATATCGATGCGTTTATAAGAGCAAATGCGTTTTTAATATTTGCTCTTTGCTTAGCTTTTTCTTCTTTTGAAAAATTTGAAGAATAAAGAGCAAATGCGTTTATAATATTTGCTCTTTGCTTGGCTTTTTATTCTTTGGAAAAATTTGAAGAATAAAGAGCAAATGCGTTTATAATATTTGCTCTTTGCTTGGCTTTTTATTCTTTTGAAAAATTTATTTGCGTTTGAAGTTGAAGATAAGTAATATTTGCCCAGCATTATCTAAGTTGAATTAAGATGATTTTTGAATTAAAAATGTAACTTTTTTCTAATGAATAACTACATACCCACCAAATGTACAGGTTTCTGTCTTAATTTCAGAGGAGCTGAATGAAACATTAACGTTGTTTTAATACTTTTGTGTTTTAGGGCTCTCATGCTGGCAATGCACAGGCCTTCAAAATCAGTTCGTTGTTGAAGTTAACAGACACAAGAGCAAATAAACCTCGGATGAATCTCATGCATTTTATTGTCCAGGTAAACTGCTTAGAAATCCTTTCCACCTCTCCTTACTCAAAGGTTAATAATTTTTCAGCAGAATTATAGAATTTATGAAAAGCTTAGCTTTTTTAATGATCTACTTTGCTTGACACATGTTAGAAATTAGCATTCATTGAATCGATAAGCCATTGAATGACGTCATTTTGTATCTTTTGGATTTTTGATCGTTAACAGGCTATCGAAACAGAAAAGAAGGCTCTCTTGAAATTCCCAGAAACTGTACCTGACATTGATCAAGCTTGCAAGTACGTCGCGATCCTTAAATTTAGTATATTTTCTATGTATTTGTACATAAATTAATATATTTATATATATGTATTTGTACATAAATTTTGTCAACTTAGAACAAGCTTGAGAGGAGCAAACATTGTCATGTACTGTTGTTTGCTATGTGCATTGTGATTACCTTCTTACCTACCCATTACCTTCTTAGGGAAGCCTTTTTTGTTATAGGACCTTGTTCAGTTGTCATTATTGTATAATTTTGCGTCTACATAGAGAAGAAAACTATGCCTACTGGCACCACACCGTTATTAAGGATATAATAATACTTTTATCTGACATATAGTCGGAGAACGTACAAAAAAAATAAATGTTAGGGATGTCACATCATTACAAGCATGTGCTAGTTATCAACATCGAAATCTTTGCCTTGGCCCCTATAAATACCTTTTAAATTTTTGTATCAGATCAAATCAGATCAATTCTTCTTTTTTCAAAGCGTTCTATTGGAGTATTTATAAGTACCCATGTTATTTCTAACTTCAAATGTTTGTCAATAAAACACAAAAAATTTTAAGCAACTTGCTGGCTACCCTTAAAAATTGAGTTTGGCAGTCAAATAAAGATAATAATACTCATTTTAGAAATTTTCTTTTAAAGAATTCTACTCCTATTTTTTCCATTGATAGAACTTCCTCCTCTTTATATTATAATACAAAATTATCTATATGCAAGCTTTTCATATGGATAGTATTTATGTAAGCCTACGAAGACCTTTTAATATAAAACATATTGGTTACTTTCATAAAGATTAAAGAAGAGAAATCTATCTTTATAACATCGTTAATGAAATGTGATGTTTTCCAACCTTTAATGACTCTGATTTCTAGAGTGACGGTGGATTATCTGGAAGGCGAGGTTAAACTGCTACGAAACAGTGTTGCCAAGCTTCAGAATGGCTTGAAGAAAGCGGATCAAGATATACAGGACCAGTTTGAATCAACAGTTGAGGTATGTAGTTTGTCGTTCGTCGCACCACCGATAGTCTTTTGCCCTTAGAATCGCACCATGATATGCGCACGTCCTAGAATTTTTGGTTATGTTTTTGCCCTAAGCACTGCTGATCTCTTGTAGTCGAAATATTATTAAATCCAGGGAATCGAACAGCAGCATTTACGAAATGAAACACCCAACCGCATACCTGGTCCCCTTTAATACCTGAATTTGAAATATGTCACTTTTGAAGATCGGTACAGTATGAAATGCAATATTTCCTCTTTAGGTAATTGTGCGTGATGACGGTAATGAATAAGATAAAACTGATAATTTTCGTAAAAACTGACTAATTTTTACATTGCTTTATTTTGTTTATTTTAGGAAGCTTTAAAAGACGTCGAAGCTTTCGAAGAGAGTCTGAAAGAAATTCGAAAATTGGAAACCAAGTTCGCCAATTATTTGTGTGAAGACGTAAAGAGGTTCAAGCTTGAAGAGGTGTTCTTGGTATTCAAACAATTTTGTGATAATATTAATACAGCAAAGAAGGTACGTTGCTCAACTGCTGCTTCGCTTTATCTTATGATGCACAGTTTTCTTGTATGACGTATACCCAAGTGTTCTGTGACCCTTTATTTTCTCCATGGGGCTTATCTCTTACTTAAGGCTGTAAGGGTGAAGGCCTAACGCCGTGTTCCCCCATGAGTGAGACTAGCGGCATATCTTGGGTGGTTTATTATCTGGTTCTAAACCAAGAAACCTGCTCAGAGAACAACAATGATCCTGCTACTCCTCTTACCATCCAAATGATAACTCTGTTACGCCCGCAGCTTTGCGTTGCAAATTATGGCAACTCCTGATGACCTAATTTTGAGTGGGTTTATTTATGGAAGAGCATTTCTGCGCTTTGATAGTAGAAAATTTTATCGGACAATAAAATAAAATATATTGGTGTCTTTTATTTAACTCACAAATATGAGCTGAGCGCTGGTGCACAAGGTGCAAAAAAACTATTTTTCCACAGTACCTATACTCCTTCCCTACTCTAACCTAACACATTCCTATGTATATTGAAGATACTGCGTTGTTTCATAGGAAAATGAGCAATTTAGAATTCAGGAAGCAAAAAAAATTGAAAGGGAACGCAAAAAGAAAGAAATGGAGGGAAAACAAAATGGCCCTGGCGGGAAAGTCAAGTCGAAGAAACCAAAGCAACTTGAAGTGGAGGAGACGTGTATTGTTGATAAACTGATGGATGAAATAAGAAATGGTTTCCCATTAAAGAAACGTAAAGTATCAAAACCTGCTTCACCTGTGGTTACCCTCACAGAGCAAAGTAGAAAGTTATCACGTGAAAGAGCCAAGATGTCAATTCGACGTGCAAGTTTATTCGCTAGCTCTTTGTGTATGTCTTCTTCATGATTTTGCATTTCATATTGACTTGTGTTCTTTTCTTCTCTGTAAGAGTGACTTCCATTTTAAGTCTTCGAGATATCTTGGTTACAGTCCTTGAGATTTTCAGTTGATAAATTGTTTGCCAAAATTTTTCTTTAAATGTTTTGCTGGCCTTAATTTGTCCTGTATTTTTATGGACAGAATGTTTTTGTAGCATTTGTTATCGAGCTGCTTTTGGAAGCCAAACCTGATTCTTCTTCGTGTTATGTTATTTTGCTAGATTTTTGAAGAGCGCTGACGTCTCCTTTCTATTTACAGCCACTCTGCGAAAATCAGACAGCTCTGTTGAATCAATTAACGAAAACTTTAAGACCAGAAGCAGATCTGCGAGTGCAAATTCAGACATGCATGCGCAAAAAGGTACACTCAATGAAGATATGAGATCTTTAAACAGTGTTACTGAGGAGGCCACCGAGAAGGGTTCAAATACAGCATCAGCCACGAACAGCCCTAGAGATGAGGCACCAGCGAATGAGAATACACCTATAACTACAGAGGAGGAGAGTAGCGTTGTTAACACAAAGCAGAACAATGCATCAACCAAAGAAGTAAACGGAATTGACGACGTGGCGAACATTTTGCCCGTTTGCAATGGCGAAACAGATGAAAATGAGGAATTGCACAGATCTAAGGGATCAGTTGAAGTTGAGGATATCGAGATTAAAGTTGAAAGTGAAGCCGTGTGCGAGAATTCATCCGAAAAGTTGCTTAGTAAAGAAGAAGATTCTGAAAATTTTGTAGACATTGAAAATACTGTTACCTCGGATAATGACCAAGTTAAAGAAGATCTAGAAAAAGTGAATTCCGCCTTGCAAGGATTTGTAGGAATACAGAAGTTACCTAACGGAAGCCAAAGCAGCAACGGAAGCCTCAATACTTCAGCTGTAAGTGAAGTTAAGAATTCGCCAGGTCTCAATGGATTACAAATGCATGAATGTCCTGAGAACGAGGTCAGTACGGAAGATGGCGTTCCAGATGAAAAGGAGGTAAATGGCACGGAAAATAGCAGGCAACCATCAAAAACTGAGGAGGTGAAGCAAAGGCTGCAGAGCAAAATTGCGGAAAAGGACGGGGGTAAGATAGATTACGATGAAATAGTTTTTGATACGACTGAGCAGCCTGAAAGCAAGGCTGTGTCCGTGTCACCGACTGACGATAATTCTGCAAAATCTGTTGCCTCTAAGAAGAAAACCGGTAGCAAGCGAGTAATGTGCTCTTGTTATTCACGACATAAGGGAGAGAGAAAGTCCGATCGGTGCTCTCTTATGTAATAATCGTAATAAAGATTACTCGTTAATAATTTCTATCCCGGGGCAAATTCTTTGGCAAGAGGCATTAAGAAGTTCCCAGCAAGATTAGGGCAATTTTTCCAGCTATAGGGTCGTTTCTGGCAAAAAGGCTTAATCATCATTGTTGAGACCGTGCAGAAGCCAAGGAAAAAAAATTTGGAAGGTAATTTTCGTGTTTATTTTAATGGTTATGCCCTAAGAAGACAAAAAAGTATTTATATTCCCATAAATTATCATTTAAAGTGAGCGATCTACGAATGCGAAGTTCGGGAAAACGAAACCCTAAATCAAAGAATTTTGGTACCCAAGAAATGATAGAAATATTCGATTGTATACAATAATTCATGTTTGAGGGGCTTTGTCATTATATTTTTTTGTTACTTCTAGATAATATTTTGATTTCGCTAGCATTTATATATCTATCAAAACAGGGTAATGCATAATGCATCGTAAATAGCATTATTTAAAAAGTAGGTGCTCGTTCACTATTAGAACGCTAAATGTATAATTACGCAACGAAGATAGAACATGTTAAAATCAGATAAAACAATGCAGATAAACTTAGACAAAATGGGCGTGCCACAAAATATACATTCCTTAGTATAAAGATTGCACTGGAGTGGTCTTGCAAAAAAGTATTGAAACGAATCAACTGACAGTTTCCAGGTACAATGATACATTATGACATTTGTTAAAATTCTTGAGTGACTGGCTGGTGAAATTGGCGAAGTGTTGACAGTGACTGGCGAATTCAAATATGCTCCTGTCTATATATTGTCTTATACATCATCCCCACAATAAGGTCTCAAGTCTAAGATGCCTGTGAGAAGGCTTGTAAGAAACTTTTATTCGATGTTATTTTGAGGCACTCCTTGTACTATTAAAACCTGAACGTATTAACGATTTTGCTGTTTAAAAGAAGAAATAATGTAAAATTTATAACGAGGAGAAGGTTATTGCGGAAAATTTTTTCTTCTTTTCTTTCTTATCTCACTTTGTGGATAAAGCCTTTATTGTATTATGACTTTACAAGAAGTTGACTCAAAAGCATTGGTTTCTCTGTGAACTTTTCTCTCGTTTTGCCAGTGTTGCTTCAAGACAATGCGATACAGTTCGATTATCAGATAGCTTTTTGAAGCTCAGATCCTTGATTTTGTCTCAAGATTACAAAAACTTTTGATATTTAGAACTAAATACTTTGAATTATAATATTTTTGGTCTGATTGAAAAATTTTTATGGAGAAAACTAGACTTTTCGCGTTTACTTTAGAAGAAATCTTACCAGCTTTTCAAAGCGAACCGATTTACTGATTACTGACATTGCATGTTTTTTATGGAAAACAGCTACGGAATCCTCGATCTTCAGATTATTGTAAAACTGTGCTTCCATCTATAAATTTTCGTCAGCGTGCAATACAAACTTTACTACATGCTATGAAAACAAAACAGCCTTCGAAAAGTTTCATAGAACTATATTGTACGATGTTGAATAAAATCCAGACTAAGGAACTTCGATGGTGTAAAGGTGGTAGCTGGAATATAGATGCTTTTCAACCTCGATTGGCTACAGAAACCTCGTGTTAGGAGGTTAGCTGGGCTCAGAGATAAATGACCTGCCAAAACAAAACAATGAATAATTCCAGATTATTTCACAGTGACCAGAATACTGGATCTTAGCCTGAAATGGGTTTGAATACTGATAAAAGATGGCTCGGTGCCAAGCCATATTAAAATAATTTCTACAGTTGTTTCGATATTGTGACTGCTGAAAACTGGTCAAAGGAGGCTTTCCGCTCTTGCATCGCATCGTTTTTTCACTGGCAAGTCGAGACCATTTGCTTATCTTTACTAGATCAGCTGGCTATATTGCTACCTGCTTTGCATTTTTGCTTGTGTACATCGTTATCCGTTTATCTTCACTTCTCTTTTATGCTTCTTTATATTGCTGCATGTGCGCTTATATCCGCAATAACTTCTCCACCGTAACGTTTTCTAACAATGCTAGTATTTATCGTAAACAGGTAGATATAAATATTATACTATTCAATTCATACTATTACTATTTAACAGACAAATTTACCCATTTTAAACGTGTAACGTTTTTGCTAATCATAAAGCTCGTTTATTCTTAGTAAATATTTCATAACTAAATTGTTTATTATGGAAAAGTATCAAAAAGTAAAGTAAAGTCTAATATATTGTTTTAAATTTTGAAACTATAACTGTGATGCAACATTAATAAAAATTTTAAAATTTAAACAACATGTTCTTATAAAAAGTAATAAATTAAAAATATCGTGAGATATTATATTTGACATTGGAAAAAAATTTACGATGGTGGGATTGTCAAAAATAATATCTTGTAAGTGAGTATCAAAATCTAAACTCAAAAACTGTAAGATCCTTATGATTAATAAATTCAAGATCTTTCAATTTTTGAAATTTTATTATCATTATATGCAGCAAGCGTAGTGCTTAGGAATATGCGTTGATTGCAAATATTTTTTATAGTTTGTTTGAGAATAAATCTGATCAATCTGAAATTCCTAAAGGCTCCTGGGTGAATTCGATTGGAATAAAATAAGACAAAAAAGGAACGCATATGGCTTAGAAATTGGATAAAAAGATCTTGTTTTTAAACCATCACAGCAAGAATGCGGTTTCAGGTTTAATTAGGTTTGGCTAAGAATCCCGTGGTTTCACACTATTAATAATTTTGATCAGTACGATAAATACAAATCAAAAATTACCTTCAACTGGACAGACAATAACAAGATTTTATTTGAATTTTTGAAGTAGATAAACGTTATTCATTTCGGTTATATCACATTTTAGACACGGTGTGAATAAGCCAAGGCGCCGTGGGGTGGCTTTTGAAATGGGTTTTCGTGGCTTGCAAAATTTCATGGAAAAGCCAAATAATATTTATTTTCTTTTTGATATTAGGAATAATGCAAGCGTTTGGTTTTTTTGCAAATTGTGGAATTACCGTGTCGCTCTTTGCTTCTTGGTTGATTTGCAGGTTCTAAAATCCAAAGGGGTTTGTTTTTGAGTGAAGATAAAGGCAGCCTTTCCACTAGCCCGGGTTAAAACAAAAACGGGTTAAAAGTTATTTGTTTCTGCGTTGCGCTCCAACTAACCCATTTGAAAAACGGATAAGTTTGAAAACGGGTTTCAGAGAGAGTCAGTTTTTACCCGGGTATCTTTTGATCCACCTGCGAGTTAATGGAAACGCCGAACCTGGATAACTTCTTATCCACTTGCAACAACAGCAATGTTTTAGAATTGAAATGGCGCCAGAACTCTAAAAACAAAATCCTCGATGTCGCTGTTGCTTCCATTGGCCTACAACGATGGAAATTTAAGAATAATTGATGCAGATACTGATTTCTCTTACAACTTTTCACCCCGAATATATTTTAACCCGGCTTAGTGGAAACGATCAAAAACGGATTAAAACGGGTCGAAGAAAATTGCCGTTTCCATTGACTCACTTTAAAAACGGATAACTTTCAACCCGGTTTTGTTTTAACCCGGGCTAGTGGAAAGGCTGCCAAAGTGACGGACTGCACCTTATTAAGCATCGACCCTACGACTCTGTATCTGTTTTTGTTGACAGCTGTGTGTCTCTTCTACGTGCTTTCAACTATCATTTTCATTTTGAATCCTTTAGATATTATATTCCTCTTAGCTGTAACACTGTCAAATAATATGAAATTTTACCGGTGCATAGGCCTAAATCGATCTCACAAATGTATAAGAAAACTATTTGGTCAAAATGAAAAGTTCTCCCAGAGAGTCGTGTTGCGGTTAATTTTCTGCTTTTTAAATATAACATATGAAATATAACAAGTTGGGAAGCTGCCTGAAACTGATAGACAGGGTGTTTTAACGTGCTGTTCTAAAAAAAATCTGTGCAGTTCTAAAGAAAAATCTGTGCAGTTATAAAATTTTTTTAATGGACAAAAAATTCAGGAAAACTTTTGCAGATAAAACAGACGAAAGTTTAAACACAAAGATCGAAAGATGAAACACAAAAAAGATAATAAAGATGGCGCCTAAATTAAATGAAAATCTATTGGGATATAGAAATTAGAGATATAGAAAGACATTCAATGCCGAGTAATAAATAATAGTTGTCATATCGTTTTTGAGTCACACATACACGAAGTACGAAATTGATATTGTCAAAGCAAGAGACTGTTTAAACTCTTAAATCAAAGAGCATTAAAAATTCAGAGCAAAAAAATCTTGTCACCAGTTTCGAATTTCAATTTTCCAGTTATGTGGTCAAACGAAGAAGACCGACAACCAAATTGGAGACAATTTAACATTTACTTTTCAAGCTGTTGTGCAATTGCTGGTTATACCCTGCTTTATCGTCATCAGTTTCGTCCGTCTAATGGTCATCGATCAAGAAAAGACGATATTAAAGTTTTTAAAACATTATATATTACATCGCCATTTAATGACGCTCCACAAACACAATTTCGTTTTTCAAGATTCTATATAGTTGATTTTGGTTTCTTGTGATTCTATATAACTACGAACTCGCAATGGTTGTCATATGCTCGAAAATTTGGTTTTCTATTATAATTTTCTTTATAATTTCTTTAAAATGGAGTGTTATATATAGGCCTTAATAACATTACCGATCAGCATGGCAGTTGGATATGCTTATTAACAACGTCAAAACCTCTACTTTCAAGTAAGGGGTCTGGAGCAGTAGCGTAGCGAGGAGGGGTAAGGAGGGGGCAGCCGCCCCCAATGCACAGAAAGTTAGTGTCTGGGAAAAGTGCGAAACTGCAATAAAATCAGTACCTCAGAGGAGGGGGGCTGAGTTGACATTTCAGACAAAATTGAAAAGTTTTCAAGACTGCAAGCGAACGACTGTAAGGAATATTCTGAAATTTTAAGCGTATCTACAATCCGTCATAAAATATATTGAGACCAGTGATGGAATCAGAACAAATTTATTCACAGTATAATCTACTAGAATTGTATCTGGTATTCGACCCCATTCCCCCTTCAAGCAATGCTGTTGAGATCTTGTTATTATATACGATCTTTGCACACACGATTTGCAACTATTCACCAAATCTCAACAAACAGCATTGCTTAGAGGGGTGGGGGAGGGAAGGGGAAAGTTGAAGGATTGAGCAACAAATAAGTCTGTCTGAAGCCTGAGTCAAATTACGAATGGGTAACAAAAAATATTTCGCTAGGTTTTCTTTTGGAAAAATACGCCAAACAGACTTTGGCATTATTGTGAGGTGGGAAGGAAAGGCAGTCTCACAATTTTTGTGGACGATTGTAGATGTCGTAGTGGCAAAAATTTTCTGCTCGTTTCGCTCACAGGGGACCCTCGTCTGTGCCTTTACTGAATGGTTTACAATTTCCCCTCGTTTTAGTGTTTATATAAACAAGTCCTTCACGTTCTTTAGAATTTCCTGATAAAATAGAAATTGAAATGCTAAAGCTTGTCGGGGATTTTGCAGATTTTCCTCAAGGATAACGGACATAGTTTAAAACTTATGCATACTGCTTATCATTTTTAGATATTTGCTTACAACTTTGAAAAATCAGTTTTTATACGTAGCGCTTCCTCGCCTCACACAATAACGAATATATACATTTAGAGGAATTGCGAAGAAGACAGTTGTAGCATGGGTGTCAGCCCCAAGAAGCTACGTATGACGGTTATTCTGTTTGATTAGCCATTCATTGCCACCAAAAAAGCCATAGCTTTTCCGAATGCATTTTCAAAATGGGTCATTTTCCCAAATTCTT
Organism: Rhopilema esculentum; assembly: GCF_013076305.1. Next base: position 8,329,695 of record NW_027019365.1, on the reverse strand, counting down.
AAGGGTGTGGTCAGCAAACATTTTCCCGGTGAAAAATCTCCGGACCCTCTGCGGTCGGACTCCTCTTTGCCCCTCCAATCTTCTAAACCTGGCAACGCCACTGGTCTGGAGCACAAGCTACCTGTACCTGCGCGTTGTGTACATTTGGTTTATACTTATAAAAACCAATAATTATTTCGTCAACATCGTTGAGTAGCAAACTCAGATTTGGCATACTAAAGACAATACTAAATAATTTACAGACAGAATAGAGTATTGAAGCTGGAGTTTTGAGATCTTTGATGGGATTTATTACAAAATTTTTCTGAGTCTGTTGATGATTATATAGGCAATAACTGGATTATCTAACGGGATGTCTCAAACGCACGTGACTGTAAAAGAGCACAGTGAAAATTTTTTACATGAAATTATGGGAGGATTTTTTTTCAATTTTGCCGTTTGACAAATCTAAGTTGTTCTTCGTCAAGTTAAGCTCTTTGTCAACAAAGAATGTAGATTAATTTGATTTTTTTCTAGTCGATTGCGACTTAGTTGCAAAAAGACGGCCAGGCAAATCTTGCTTAGCCTGCCAATTTGGTCTCGTAGCAACGAAGTCTTTTGCACTTATAAAGTAAGGCGTAACCAACAAAATTGGTGATAAGTAGCATTAACGAAAGTGTAGAGCCTTGCTGGAGTCACGCTAGTTATAATGGTTTTACAAGAAAAGTGCTTTTACAACGCGCATCATTGAAGTAAAGGGCGGACGAAAAATCATGAAATTGATCATAATATTATTGACTATTTTAACTGGTTTAAACAGGTTTTGTAGGAAAATTTGGCCATGAGTCATAGAGATAAGATTTTCAGAATGTTGAGCAGCGGACCAATCTCTGTCTACTGACCATGCCATGCTGAAGGGACTGATAATATTCTTAAAATGAATTGGCAATGGCATGTGTTACCCTGTAGCTTAAAGGGCTCTTGCACAACTTTGCGAGGAGTAGTATGATGAAGGCTGGTTTTGATAATATAGTCGCAAAGCGCGCCGATTGCGCAAGAGCCTCTACATTATCTACAACGTTAGGGAAGAATGAAATCCTTTTGCAACTTGAAATCTGTTTACTCCAACCTCAAGAAAGACAGGGTTGTTGTAGACAAAAACCCAAATCACTTTCTGATTTGCTAGCTTTTTTACGCTGGGTGTGGACTGTAGTTCATTCTGATGGTCAACGCTTGTAACTAACGCCCATAAATAACGCTTGTTACTAACGATTGTAACTAATGCTTGTAACTAACGCTTCTACCATACGCCAGTAACTAACGCCTACTTCTTGCTTCGTAAATTTTCAAGATTCTTTTTCAATCTTGATAATACTGAAATCCATTTTCTATCCCTGGTTCTTAGCTTCAAGGAAGATTGTTTTTCTGAAGCGCTGAAGATTTGCTCTTGTGCCGAATCATTTCAATTTCAAATAGGTTGTTTGAGAGTTAACGATTTTTTTAAGTTGTATGGAACTTCAACGAGCGTCATAATGAAATACAGGACATCTAGTTTAGATATCTTGATTAAACTTGGTTGTGATCGTTAATCTGGGCAATTCATTAGTGGGAAAGCTTTTGTTGCATTGTACGCCGTTGGATGTAACAAAAAATCGTTCAGACGCCATTGTAAATTTAGAGGAGTACCTGGAGTTTTACAGTTTGCAATTTTAGTAAACCGCCAGCCGAAATATGTACCTTAGATTAAATGTATATATTGCAACTTAATTGAAGCGTTGGCCTAGGATTCTACCTTGTAAGTTGTTGTAAAGTCTAGGCCAGTGCATGAAGAAAATCAATTTTGTGAGATTATATGCAATTCGTGTAGGAAAATGTGCGTATGATACTACTCCACTCAGCAACTATTAACAACTAACTCCCGAGGTCATGTGTCGAAGTGATTTATCGAAAGACCTGTCAACTCATTGGTCGACGGGAGAAAAGACTGGGCACCACCCTATTTCCAGGACTCGATCTCTCCAACAGAGGGGGGGGGGGGCAAAACTCTCCCTTTTCTACTCATGCTGTTTTTGAGAAATTTTAACGAGGGTTTGGCCTGTTATTTTCATAAGCACAACGCTCCTGTACACCTCAATGCTGTTTATGTGGTGCAAATAAGCCGATAGCCTTGGAAATATTACTCAAAATAAGCACCCAACCAGAGTTAAGCGATTTTCAGAGTTGTTTTTAAGAAAATCAAAGTTTAGAAATAATATAATTAATCTTGATTTACTTTTGACCTTCTGAAACTATAACAAATACAGTCAATGGAAAAGAAGCATTGAAATCATTCCCCATCACTGTGCATATCGCCATTCAAAGCCCCTGCAATGGTTCTAAGAAAAGTCATGGTCCTCCAAGGCCTAGACCAGTATACTACTATTGTCTAATTAATAATCTTTTTTATCATAATCTTGCGATATTTCTGGTATTGGTTGGTTAATTTAGTTGGTAAAATGTTTACTTCTTCAGCATTACATAATCTCGAATACTTTTTAATTTTTAGGAAACTGCGTTATTTCTTAAATTGGTGAAGTTGAAAGTAGTCAAAGGGCTGCGCAACAGACGAAACGCTAGCTACTGCAACAACGACTGCAGAACAGTACTCAACATCCGATACCATTGTGAAACTACAAGTTCAGCAACCGTAACTTGTAAGAAACCACCTTTGAAGAATAGAAGGCACATAACCTTCTACATATCTAACAAACTGGGCTGTTAGATATAAGTAATTTTTTCAACAGAACAACAAACACAATTTCATGTTAAAAATGAAACATGGCATACATAATTTAATACCATTCACAAAACGTTTTGAGGGGATAACAATAAAACTTTTTTTTTTCCAAAAGGGTAGGATCTATTGTTGACATTATCTTTGGTGTTAAACTGGCTGATAAATGAGATCTAAACTCTGTTATAGCTTTTGATGTTTAGAGGCTGGCCTAATTACCCATGGAAGCTAGGTAAGAAAGTAATGGTTACCTGAATTTGAAGAGGATTTGATCAAGTGTGGATATAGGGCTCTCAAGGTACAGAGAAAAAATGAAGGAATTATTAAGCAAAAGAGAATCTGGTGGATATCTGAAGGAGGTATAAGTGCAGTTATGGCTGTATGACACACAGGTAGACAGTGAGTTGAAGGTGAGCGGGAAAATAATTTCATAAAAATGTCTCCCAGAGCAACCCAGAAATATTTCACTCCCTATTCCCTGTGCCCCTTCATAACTACACAAATCATCATAACTACAATAAAAATTGATGTTACTTTTTATATTGAATAGCATATTACCGGCTTATAAATAAGTTATTTTTAGAACACGTAATACCAAAACAAATATTTTCCATTTTCCAGCTTGATGCTAGGTGTGTTTTCCCTGCAAAGCTTATCTCCTTTCTCAAATCAAGCAAAAGGAAAAACGTTTTGATAGGTTTTATTTTTTTAGACAACAGATATTATTTTTATCTTATGCCCTGATCATTAAGAATTCCTTGCACAACTAACACATGCGCCACAATACATGCACAGATTTGGACTGTTCCAGAATTCTTTGATTGCTTTTAACTACAGCTAAATATCACTGTACAGCTTCAGCAATTTGAAGGTAACATAATCAACAAAATCTGCACCTCACATTTATTTTATGAATGTCTTATCAATTTTGTTAAATTTTGAGTTGAAGTTTTTGAGAAGTTGCCTGTTAATATGGAAACAATTATGTTGAGATAAAATGTTGTTAATTTTTTTATAATTTAGATGGAATTATATTTTGATGTTTGTCAATTCTTGTGCCTTTCCAAATTTCTGTCTGCTTTTACAAATTTCAATATTGTGAACAAATTCTATACATTAATTAGTCTAGGAAGATAAAAATCAGCTTTTGAGATTTTGGCAGTGCATATAGATATTTATGTTGGGAGCCTGCTTGGGCCCATCTTACCCAACTCAAGACTTTATTTAACCATTTAATTTGCTATTTCAGATTTAAAACTTTTTTCTAGACACAACTATTTAAAAAATTTGTAGACACAACTAATTTGCCAAACTAAATATCTTCCATTCTTAATTAAAAAAATCTATTTACAGTTCTGATTAGCTAGTTCAATATCCTTTCCTTCCTCTGAACCTCATTCGCATGTCAACCTAATGAAATAAATAAGAACCACCTAAAGAAACTATAATTGTAGAAAATGTTAATTCATTTCTAAAAGCTTCTATTTGTAAAAGCCTTGTAAGTTAATGCATTTACTTGAGGTCAATCTAAAGTATTTTTTTAAGAAACCTAGATAAAACTTGTCTAGGATAAAACTAAAAGGATCTTAGGTAAGTTCAGGATAAAAAATCAAATAATTTTTTGTAGAAATAAAGCATATAGACAAAAACAATAAGAGAGGAATTTAACTTACCAATGAGCGTTTACATTCAAAGAATGTATATTGAATCTGTCTACATTCATCACTAACCCCTGTTGCTTCCGGGTGTAGGCACTCTCTAATTTTTTTACCTTCCTATAAGAAAGGATGTTATTGTCAGACAATATGGAAACAAATTTCTTATATACATTGAAGGATGTACATTGTATCAATATACCTTGAAAATGCATTATAAACATCTCTGGGTCTTGTGAACAAAGGTGAAAAATTTTGAAAAATTGAAACTGCAGGCTTAGAATCACATCCATTCAGAAATCTTGTGTTCTTGGGCTGAACAGAAAAATAGGACCGGTAAATTACTATTTACCCAACATTGAAAACAATGAGCATGACCTGATTTACACTGATATTGTCAAATGTTATTACCCCAAGGGTTATGGGCAGTAGTTATGAAGAACATTTATAAAAGAAATGTGCTTGGCTCATGAGGGGTCTTGCATGATCAAAACACAAAAATGCCTGAGTGGTAAAGTTGTGTGTATGCATGCATGTGTATAAACTATATATTGTAGGTAAGCCAAAAAATCTGGTAGCAAAACAAATTTCCTGTTCTCTAGCTTTGATAAAAGATTTTCTCACTATAAAATATGCACAAGTTATGATTGATACAGTTGACTCAGCTTATAGTCACTCCTGGTAACAGTCACATAAAATTAAGACCCACATGAGCAAACATGTTTGAATTAGCTTATTTACAGTCACACTGTTTACAATCATAAGTTTTCAAGAAACGATTGGTGTTACTATAACTGGAGTCTACTGTATTACCTTTTGGAAACAGTCACTTTGTGTGATACAGTCAATAAACTCTTTCCTAAGGCCATCACAGGAAGGATGCTTTTCTTTGAATTTCTTTTCCTCTTCTTCAACATCAAAGTATGACATGGCTAATTGTAATGTGACCCAGCTGTAATGTATTAGGAAAATAGTTGCTATAATGCAAATAACCTTAAACTGAAAACATGATTTACTTGATTTTGGTCTTCCAGTATGCGGTACAAGATAGGCCTTATGTTAAGAGTCTGCTGAATAGAAGGGTTAAGACCAAACCTAATTCTCATAGATTGACAAATATTTTTCTGAACAATGTAATATGTCTTGGTCTCGCTATTTCGAAGAACAAAAATCTTTTATGCCAATTCATTCTCCTCGTAATCCAGGGCCGCCAGAGCCAGGGGGGCCACGGGGGCACAGGCCCCCTGTTTACAAAAAGTGTAAAAAGTGCCCCTTTTTGATAAACAAATTGTGTGTATTTTTTCAATGCCAGATATTCTGCCTTAAGAAACTAAGTAAAATAACATAACTCTAGGCGTTGTTGGAGGACCATTCATTGAAAATTCCTTAAATGTTTATTTGGTCTTGACGCAAAAAACTCAAGCTCCTGTAGTGAGTGAATGATATGAACTGTGAAGGAGACTGCCATTTTCACGAGAAAATTTCCTTAGTATATCAAGTCCCCGGCAGGCACAGTCAGTTGGTGCAAAGTATATCATGTGTGTTCCTGAAAGTAGAAACTGGACCCCTATCTCTGATTCTGAGTTAAGTAAAATGTACCCTATTCTGCGACTTTGCCAAAATTGTGAAACTCTTTACACTGAGATTATTGAAGCTTGAGCAGGAATTTTTTATACCAATTCATGTTAGAACCATTCCTTTTCTTAAATTCATGTCTAGGCAAGTTAAAAAGCAGAGTTCACTAAATTTGATTTTAACAACAATCCCTTGTGGTTCTTAATGTATATTAACAAAACCAGACAGCTGCAAAACTATAACTGCAACATATTGCTTACTTCACAACATTGTGTTAGATGTTTTTATGAAGACATGAGAAAGTTGTGCCCCTGCAATGAGTACATGCTAGCAGTAAAGGGTCTTTAAACAAAGACTTAAATTTCTTATCTAGAATTAGAACAACATACAAGATTAGATGCTAAATTTGTTGTACTTCAATATAATTACTGCCCTTTTGTGTTTCCTCTGACTGATTAAAAAAGCAATTCTATTTTCAAGATTCTATGTCCCAGAATTCTAGTTTTCAGACCACCCTTTCTCAGAGTTTTTCGGAACTCACATGTAATACATTTGACCAACTGATTGAGCCCGCCGGGATAAAGTCTAAGGAGAGTTAAAAACTTGTTTCTTTCATAAGACTGATGAGATGAACCTAATCAATGTTGCAAATTGAATTTTCTATGGCAGTGAACAATGTGTCCCCACCTTCAGCCGATTGCATAAAGGTTACTCAAACATAAAAATTTGTAGCTTTTAAAAAATATTCTATGGAGGCGAACAAATTTATGTGTTTAAGTGGCGATAGGAAGGCTCGAATACCAAGGGGGACTAAATTGTATATGAAAGTAAGAAAAATTAAAATGATTATTGGAATGGGCTCTTGATAATCATAGAGACTGAAACTTTGCTTTGAAAGGAAGAGGGACTGGAATTGGCTTTGAAGTATGACTGGAATTCGAAAATTCCATTCAGTTCATAATTTGGATTGGATTCGTTGGTATTTGTTGAGTATAATGCACCTGCCACAAGTATGAAAGAAGGATGTGTGCCTGCTTCTTACCCGGGGCCAAATTCACCTACAATGCAAATTATAAGGAAAACAAGTACAGCTTATTGTAATAGAGGTATAAATCATAGATGGAAGGAAGATTTACACTCTCAAAAAAACTTGAAGGCCATGAGATATGAAGCTATATAAATAATTATAATCAAGAGTGCGTGGTCCCTAAATGGAGTAAATAGCCATGTCTGCATTCAGCAAAGGTAGTTCTCACCATGTCCAGCATATCAATTTTTTCGGAAAAATTATTCATGCCCTTTTTATTCGTTTCCCCCCCCCCCCCCCCCCCCCTCTGTTCAAACCTGCGTCCGGCGGCCCTGAATCTGAAGAGCTTTTATTGGTAAATATTGAAATTCAAGTAAAAATGACGCATAGATTAGAAAAGTTATTTTGACCAAAGTTTGAAAGTTGTATGCTTCAAATTCACGATCATAAACAGCAAAAAAGTGCACTGAAAGTAAACATATATAGCCTAAAAATCTTCCCAAACTACAAAAAATTCAAACTATAAAACACTAACTATAAAATACTTTCGAAAGTATTCAAGCTTCAACTCTTACCGAGCTAGTCTTCAGTCTTGAAAGCTTAGAACGTCAAGCTCACGCGGCCATTTCCCTAGTATGATATCGAGGCTCCATTGGGGGACTTCGAAAATGCGTGAATAACTTCTGACTATGGTATAACGAAGTGTGCTTCATAATTTTGTAAAATTTGCTACTGATACATAATTGTAAAACTTCTGACACCATCCGTTGTATGAGCGATTGACCGAGCGAATAAACGACACGTTTTGATACACAAAATCAATTCCGTTTATTCCATCCAAAGCTAAGACGTCCTTTTATAGGTACTAAACAGCCTTTCACAATCACTGTTACGCCATTAAACTATATATATATGAAACGAAACCTCGAGTGCTTTCACAAGCCACTCAGGTTGAATGTCATCAGCCCTTTCTTAGCCTTCCATGACCGTTCTTTGTGTGTGTGCGAGTGAGTGTCTTCATGTTTGATAGCAGTGGCCTTTGCACCACGCTTCTCTCTAACTACCCTGGGTACCAGAGCCACAAAAATTAAAATTAAAAAATGATGCATTATTTTTTAATTTTAATTTTTGCGGCTCTGGTACCCAGGGTACTCTCTAACTAACTCTGTTTCTCCTTACTCTACTTTATATAACAGCATTACAATATAGCAAACTAACATCAATAATTGCCGCTGTTATTGTCGGTATCTATCGTGCAATACGTAAATGAACTAGTAGGAGGTGTTAGATATATTAGGATACGCGGGGGAACTTTGTAGGGTAAAAGGGCATGTAAAATATTACGTTACCGAAAAACATGAAAAACTAAGACGTGACAGACTAATATATCCTAAACAAAGAGAAGCATGAACAAATATAAGCATAAACACAAGACTGTCCTAAAATGAAATAAGAACCTATATTACAATTTTCTAAACCAGGCATTTAAAGCAGGGCCTATGCACCCCCCACCCCCCCCCCCCCCCCCCCCCCCAAGAAAATAGCTATAAATTTTTTTTCCTTTCTTTCCTATTAACAATCTCATTTATTCCTATTCAAACAAGGGTAGCCCCAATAATTTGCCCTTCATACGGTACTGTAAACAAGAGAAATTATCTCCAATAGAGCTCATTTTTCCTAAAATTAAAAAGCTTCTCTAGAATCACCCAGCTTGGCAATCAACATTACAGCATGCTATCGATATCAACGTTTTTGAAATAAAAATGCATTCACATGGTTTTGATGATTCATGAATTATAATCTATAAATTAACTAGGCAATGATGAGATCCGTAATATGACTTGTACTTTCCTTTTACGCAGTTTTGATATCTTCATAAATGATACATTTGAATAAGGTCTATCTTATCAAAAGGTACCATTGGGGATACATAGAGAAGTGATTACAGTCGATTATACAATTGATGCAATACCATCGACAGCCCGAAAAATTTATTTCAAGAGTTATTACAAGATATTACTGCCATCTGTGATGGGATGAAAAATACCTCAGAATACCTCAGTAACCATTAACTAAAAGGAAGAGCAATCATGTAAACGATTTTTTGAGTTATTTTCTGGGAAAATATTTTTCTCTTTTTAAGAAATAACTCTGAAATAATAGTTCTAGAAATAGTTAACCTTCAGAAATCAACTTAACAGATTTTATAATGATGCAAATTTTTGGATATTAATTATTTTCATTATAACCAATCACGTCGGAAAAAACATGGATATAAATTTTCAGTTACTTTCGGTCATTATCTGACGTTTATGCTCTAATTAGTGTCGGAAGAAAAAAAACTTTTTCAAATTTATATCTAAGGAGTGTCGAACAGTCATTTTACGCTATTTCGTGCCATCTATAAATTAATCTTTTATTGAAGTTGTCGTTAATTTTCTCTGGTTACTTTTATATAAAAACGCAATTTTGCATAAATTAGACTAACACGTTGAGCATTCGATATTGACTAAATATAAAGCAGGCCAGCAATGTCTATCGTATTAGTTGATGGCAGTAGGAAAGAGCTATATATGATAAACATATGTGCTTTTTGATACATAATTGTTTAAGATTTAATTTCTTCAAGTTTCTCTAATGTTTCTAATAAGAGAAGCCTGAAAGAAATTCATAAGTTTGCTGAAATCAATTAATCGATAATTTTTATTATCATCATCTTTTTCCTCAAAATAATGCATTTTTATGGCCCTTTACCAACATCTCATTTAACATTTGTTTGTAAGAAATAAAATCCACCAATTTACTGCCCATAAACAATTTCGGGCATATAACCATTTTTGCAATATTGACAACAAAGAGCTGTTGGATGCAGTTTAAAATTTCTTAAAGGAGTTCAAAATCATTACCATTAACAATTATTTCTTTCATATACCGAGTTTTCTTCTTAGATGCATTCATAAATGGGAAAAAGCATCTGAAATGAGGTTCCTGTCAAGATATCTTACTAGATTGCTTTTCGTATGATATTTATCTTGCTGGCAGAGAGAAAAGGCCATTTACAGAGGCATTTGAAACTGTTCGTTTCTTCAGGGGGAAACCATTTCTTATTTCATCCATCAGTTTATCAACAATACACGTCTCCTCGACTTCAAGTTGCTTTGGCTTTTTCAACTTTACCTTCTCGCCAGGGCCATTTTGCTTTTCTTCCATTTCTTTCTTTTTGCGTTCCCTTTCAAGTCTCTTTGCCTCCTGAATTCTGAATTGTTCATTTTCCTATAAAATTGAAATACATACGTTCAAGTCAAATACATTTTCTAAGACAGGCAATGTGCACATAAATTCCAATTTCATCAAAATTCCAATTCCAATTTTTCGTCTCTATTTTGGCTAATCAAACTATGCTATAAAGAAAGGAATTCAAACGTTGCTCCTCGTTCTCATTCTCGAGCTTTATTTTCAAATTCTATGAAAAAGTGTTCTTAACTATCTTGTTTGTGGTTCAAAGAATGGTTTTCTTAAACAACATGTCACAAGTTTTGTATATAAATGCCTAAAAACCCTTGAAATTTAAATCCTGTCTCTACCTTCTATGAAATAAATAGCTATCGAAAAATAGAAAATCATATGTCATGTCATCAAAGCATGCGAGTCGTTATCATCATGATGCAATGCAAAAAAGTCGTCAGCCAGTTCACAAATCTAAAAATTCCCGGTGTAAAATGTACACAAAATTCAACAGAAGCTGTGTTGGGTGAAGCTCACATTTAAAACGAACATAATGTATCCCAAGCAGAAAAAAGTTTATTGATAAGCTTTCAAAAAGTTTCCCTTGTTTTTATCGAATTTAATTTCTTGCAAAACACGCCACCATGTCTAAACCAATCAAGTGAAACATGCAATAAGGGGATTTCATGAAAAACTGATTCAAACATACCTTTCTTGCAGTATTGATATTGTCACAAAACTGTTTGAATATTGAAAACACTTCTTCTATCTTGAACCTGTTTGGATCTTCACACAAATAATTTGCGAAGTCTTTCTCCAATTTTCGTATTTCTTTCAAACTTTCTTCAAATTCTCCAACATCGTTCAATGCCGCCTTAAAAAGATATTCATTTTTTAGTTGTGTTATCTAAATTGTTTTGAGCGATTATTTCTTAACTTTTTAGTGTCATTATATTTTTGAGCATACGGTTAGTGAATTGGGATCATATCATTTATGACCAGTTAGTAACACCCCTTCAGAAACAGTGAAAATTTCCTTGGGAATAGCAAAAATTTTGCACTTTTGTATAAAGTAACAAAAACTTTCGTTAAATAATTGAAAAAAATTAAAATGCCTGGTTTCCTTTGGTTAGAAGTTTTGCTATAAATCAATTTATCAATGAAGCCAAAAGATAAGAACTTGTTCAGTAATAACAGACAAGAACTAAAATCCACTCAAAAGTGAGTTCCAATTTCTGGCTTTAAATCAATAAAATACACCATGATATAAATTAGAATTTCTACCTCGACTGTTGATTCATACTGCTCCTGTATCTCTTGGTCCGCTTTCTTCAAGCCATTCTGAAGCTTGGCAACACTGTTTTGTAGCTGTTTAACCTCTCCTTCTAGATATTCCACCGTCACTCTAGAAGCAAGCATGTTTGACATTATCAAACGACGTCATAAACATATTGAAATCCTCTTCAAAAACATCAATTTTCCATGTAAGGGATAACGTGTAGGCCAATGAAAGCTTTGCAGAATGGCTAACATCTTGTGGCAGAATATATTAACCCAGCTACTTAGCTGTATCCCCAGTCAGGTGATTTATCCCCTAGAACAAACAACCATAGCTTTGAAGAAGAATGGTTTCAAATCGTGGATCTCTGACTTTGTAAATATTTGAAATTTCCTTGTTTATTGTCGTATCCTAACTGTTTTGAATCCATTGTTCTGATGTTGCTTATTAAGCAGAAGGAGAGGAGATGGAAATATTTTGCTCAACTTCAATGCAAAAATAATTATTAGTCATTCTTAGCTTCTAATTGGTATGCGAACCCATTACAAATTTTTAGAGTATCTCTCATTTTGTTGAAAGCATCTGATAATTTTGATAGCACAAAGAGTTGCTGAATATTTGAAAAAATTATGTGGCTGATTGATGGAAAAATTGGGAACAATGCACGACCATTTAACCTTTCAGTTTGATTTAAAAAGTCATACCTATTTTTTAAATGTATGGAATTGACAGTCTTTGAGATGAATAAGGGGAAAACCCAATGCTTGAGGTATGCTCGTTGATCTCATGTCGCAGCTCAAAATGCTTGTCACATATTTTCAACGTTCCTCCATTCTTTTAATATATTAGTTGCAGACAAAGTAAACCTTCAAATTTAAGGCACTTACTTGCAAGCTTGATCAATCTCAGGAACTGTTGCTGGAAACTGTAAGAGCGCTTTCTTCTCTGCTTCAATTACCTTGAATATAAATCAAAGTCTCAACTTTCTTATCAACTGTATTCAGATTCTCAGATTTTCTTATGAAGATTTATGAAGATTTAATTGACCTTGTAAAAGCTGCACAATGGTCAAGATGCAAAGTTCCAGAACTGCTAATTTTTGGACCACCAACGTCAATTAGGTACTCACTTAATCATTCTTTCACATAAAACAATGTTTGTTTAGCAGAAAATGCCGTAAGATGTTAGAAAACATATTTCTTTATCTGTACTGTTCTACATATTTAATATCATCTTTATTTCGGGACGAGGAGAGAAAGGAAGTTGGGGGTATTTCAGAAAGGAAACTAAGCATGTTCGTTTTGCCTTTTAGTAATTCAGGTGTATAATTTTTTCATTTCAGGCAAGTTTAGTTTAATTGCAAAGAATAATATTCGGTGAACTGCACCTGAACAATGAAATGCATGAGGTTCATCCGAGGTTTATTTGCTCTAGTGTCTGTTAACTTTAACAACGAACTGATTTTGAAGGCCTGTGCATTGCCAGCATGAGAGCCCTAAAATGCAAACGAGATTTATCTCAGTGTTTTTAACTCAAGGTACTTCAAAAGTAAGTTGTATCATGCAATAACAGCAATGGTTATCTTTGAAATAATGACGAGAATTGGAACTTACATAATTGAGAAAATTTCCAACTTTCAGAATAAGATTCAACAATTCTGGAAGAAGTTCGGAATGAAGCAAATCTGTTGAAGTAAGGAAATTTAGATCAAACACGATTGGAATAAGTTTAATGAAGGCACTCAAAACTCATGGTAGGGTATTAAGAAAAAGTAGAGAAAACACGATAAATTTCGCAATTTCTAAGTAAACATTTGTAAAAGGCTTCAGTTTATTTGGTTGATAGGTCATTGATGTGAGAAAAAAATTTCTAACTGAGGCTAAACCAAAGAGTGAAACAGAAGTCAAAATTAGGGATAGATAGAAAGCCAAGTTTGACAATGAAATTTATAGAGTTCATGTCAAAGGAAGGCTTGTGAGGGAAGGAAACTTTGCAAAATAGGACAGTTTGTGGGCTCTTATATTAATCAAAAGCAACAGCCAACCTGTTATTGTCTTCTTCAACACTTGTATCTGTGGTGAAAGAGTCTCTTTGTTTGAAGCAAATTCATCTTTGAATATCATACAGTCAATTCTTAATTCATACCTAGGAGAAGAACACCTTGAAATGCCAGAATACATTCTTAGGCCTCAAAATAAAGTGCATATCAAAATGAATGTGTTGAAAAAGTTTATAAAATCAAACAATGTCTGTATAAGATCATTAAATCAACTGAAAACCAACATCGTAATGCTGTGAACCTTATCACCCTATAACTCTCAGTTCTTTCTACATTGAAGATGCTAATATTTTAACCACAGATAAATATTTTTAAAAAAGCAGCTCAAAAATCAAATAATTTTTCCTAAAACAATGTCGAAGAAGAGCAGTATCTGAGCTAGTTACAAATAGGGTGGCAAGGAAATCTTATTCAGATAATCGTTTTTCAGTACCTTGTTACATCTATGAGACCAATGAAAAATAACTCTGCTGCACCGAGCTTACTTTTGTCACCGTCAAAGGACTTCAATATGTCGAACTGCAAGAAAGCAACTCGTGATTATCAGTACTCTTGAAGTATTCAATGCACAATTGATTTGAGCAGATTTAGTTGCATTTTGATTTTCTCGTGAATATCTGCAGCATTTGTCTTCTGCTAAATTCATATTTCTTGCAGAGGCTGACTGACAGTCAATAGGCGAAATATGAAAGCAGATACGTTGAAACATACACAAGAAATAACAAAAAGGTTCTACTAGGGACAATGTACGAACCAATGAGGAAATCTTGGAGCCTAGTTTAGACCAACCAGTGGGGAAATCCTGGGGCCTAGCTTAGTGGAAGAATTTCCCCTATAGTTTCTAAGAGTCCTTGCTATGACAGTGTTGCCATGAAGGGGGGCTCAGGAGGGCTCAGCCCCCTTGTTGCAATTCAGAAAGTTCGTGTTTGTTTTAATGATTCATAAAAAGCAGCCCAGCAACCCTTTATTATGCTATGTGTTAGCAACCCTTTATTTATGCTATAGATTTCTCCTGAACGAGCAGTATCTTATCAGTGTTTTGGTTACATTGAATAGTTTAAATGATTTCTATACACAACAGAGAGAAACACAAATACAAGTATATTGAGTGTGGTCTTGTGTTTGCTTGAAAAAAACTGTTTAAGAAAAGTAACATTTGAAGGTATACTTACCTCGCTGCTATCCGGAAGCATCTTCTTGAGACATTTCAAACGATCGATCTCAAATTCTTTGTTGTTTCCTTCTTTAATCAAGTCTAGGATATTCTGTGTGGGCCTAAGTAAGAATTTAGTTTTCTTGTAATATAAAAAATTGTTTATAGGGTTTGGTGCAAAATAAATTACTATTACAAAAACATGAATTTTTAAGTCAAACATTATTGTGGCTAGTAAAGAAAAAGTCGTGAACCTTCACCATGTAATGTGTGTATGCTAGAACAATCTTAGGCCAGTTTCAACAATGATTCGAGATATGTTATGAAATTGATTTCAATTAAATTAGCAGACATTCCTCGCCAAAGGTCTTTTGAACATCCAGTTGCTAGATTGTTGTTTTGAAAATTTAATTGTTTCCCCTAGAACAGGCCGACAATGCACCATCTCCCCCCCCCCTCTCTCCCCCGAAACGAAGCTGCGTGTTTTGTTAAATTTCGTAGTTAATCATCAGTCACAAAGTTAAATACTATAGTTATCTGAAACGAAGCTATTGGACCTCAACTCAATAGGCTTTAGCATTTGATTATAAGATTTAGCCAGAGCTATCGAAATCTGGTAAAGCTTTGCTTATTCCAGATGCATTAAGATACTTCAGAAGATCTCAAACAGGCAATGGTAAATTTTTCATAAGTTTCATGAGAATATCAATTCAAGCACACTTATTAGTCAACAAATGTTAAGAGCACATGCATTTATGTTAAATGATGCAATGCTGGTATAAGTTTTTCGTGCATTGAAACGCAATCTGCAAAAGTCATCGAGGATGTTTCATAAAGCGTTTGAAGACTCCATTGATGCCTTTAAAAACATTTTTTTCAGTCATGTAGAGCAGAAAAATACAGACAAAAACAACAAACCGTTTGAACTGCTTCAAAAAAATATTCACACTCAAGCTTCTTTTTTGATCCAGCAGGCAAATCTGAACAGGAAGAAAAATAGACGATGTACTTCATCAAACACACATGGTACAATTAATTAATGCTTAAACAAAAATGATATATTTGGGAATAATATATCAATATATAGGAGAATAATGAAAGGAAGCACCTTGAAGTGGGAATAGAAAATTTTTTAACTCTGTAAAAACTGCAAAAGAAAGTAGCTCGAATATATAGGAGAAAGTGCTTTGAATATACCTTTTGATACAGTCAAATCTTAGTTTGCCTTAAGGAAAATTTATCTTTGAAAAGGAATCACCAAATATTGTCTACAAATTCCTTTGCACCGCAAAATCTCGTTGATTTTTTGTAGAATTTTCTAGCAAGCGGTCCAGAAAATTCAAGAACTCTAAATCAAGTAAAGACATATCTCATATATAGACGAGTCAAACATCAGCTATGGTTTTCAATTTCAATTGTACTTTGTATCAATTTGACTTATGTATTTTGATCATATCTGTTTGAAAATTATGAAAATGTATTTTACTTGTTATTAAGTTTTCTACAGGGACATTAAAAACAGTTTTTCCGCTGAATTGTATCTTGGTTTAACAATATGAAAATTTTCATTACGAATCATTACGAACAAAAATTTATCACGGCTACTCTATATTGTGTCTCCCCTAAAAAAAAGGAACAGTGTTTCTCTCATTCTTGCGAGTCTCCATAACATTAAAAAATGTTGTCTTCTATAGAGCAATTGACGTCCGTGATATCTTATAACAACATTTATCATATAGTGCAGTCATATATTACCTTACCAATATTCATCACGAACTGCCAAAGGTATGACCAAAACCAAAGGTAAACTTTTTAATTTCTTACCTCTCTTGGAGAAACCTTCTTCTCTTCTCTTTTATTTGTCTTGTCTTCAATCCTTTGCTTGAAAAGTTCTTCTTCAATTTTGAAATCAGGCAAAACACCATTTATTTCACCAACTTTCTCCCAAATGCTGGAAGGACTTAGAAGCAATGGCGGTGGAATTTTACTCCACTGAAGCTTTTTCATTTTCGATTTCGGGGCAACCGGTGGGGCAACATTCGAATAATCAACCGCGTGCACAACTGTAAACCCCAAGGGAGATGGAGGGGGCCAGCCTTTCATTGGTGGTGGAGGTGGTGCATCACCCATCGGTGGTAGCGGTGGTGGAGGGCCTCCTCCCATCACTGGAGGTGGTGGCGGTGGTGGAGGGCCTCCTCCAATCATTGGTGGCGGTGGCGGTGGTGGTGGAGGGCCTCCTCCAATCATTGGAGGCGGTGGCGGTGGTGGTGGAGGGCCTCCTTCCATCACTGGGGGTGGTGTTGGTGGTGGAGGTCGCGGTCGTGGTCGTGGTGGAATATCTCCAAACATTGGTGGAGCTGGTGGTGGTGGCGGTGGTGGCGGTGGTGGAGAAATTCCTTCTATCTCTGACATATTTGACGATAGTGGCGGAATTTCTCCCGTAAGACAAGTAGCTGATGGTGGAAGCCTTTCTCCTATCACTGGTGGATATAGCGATGGTTGAGGAGCTCCTCCCAACTTTGGTTCAGATGGCGATGGAGGAGGAGCTCTTATTAAAATTGGTGAAGATGGTAGTGGTAAAGGAGCTCCTCCCATAGTCATTAGAGGTGATAGTGGTGGAGGAATTGCTCTCAACATTGGTGAAATTGGAAATGGAGGAGAAATTTCCGTTGTTATTGGAAAAGCTGAAGGTGGTGGAGGAGCTTCTCCCGTAATTGGCGGTGGTGGTGGTGGCGGTGGTGGCGGTGGTGGAAGAATCCCTCCCATCATTGGCGGAGGTAGTGTTGGTAAAGGAATGCTTTCTATCATAGATGTAGGCACCTGTTGTGGAGGAGCCCATTTAGTACTTGTCAGAGGTAGCGGGGATGGAGGACTTGACAGTGGTGATGGTAGCGGTGAGCAACTCTGGAACATTAGAGCTGCTGGTGGAGGTACTCCTGGCGGAGCGTATTCCTCCATTGCAGGCAGAGATATTGCTGATACAGCTTGCATGTCCTCTGCCCCGAATTTAGGGGGTTGTTGTGGCGGTGCCACATCTCTCACCAAAGAAGAAAACGAACTGCCTCCTTTGACAATGGATGCGGAAGGCTGCAGAGTTGTTTGAATCTCTTCTCTTTCTGTAGGTGGTAGAATAATTGTTTGATCGACGGTTGTTCGATGGGTTGATGGTGATACTGAAGGCAGCGGCTCTTCTTCTTCAGCATTTTTTGAAATAAATGCTTGAGGATGTGGGGTTAGCGGTGTTGGGTCACCATCTGTTGGCGGCAGTAGAGATGGTAAAGGCGGGGGTGGAGCTGGTTGTGTCTGTTGAGGCTCTGGTCCTGGTCCTATCATTTGGTCTTTTGGTTGAGCTGGTATTTGATCTTTTGATAAGGCTAGTAAAGAACGTTGCTGTCCTTGACCCATTGCTAGAAGCGATGGTTGGGATGGAGATGGTGCTGAAGGAAGCTCTGGTTGCGGTTGTGCCTCCAAAAGTGATAACGGTAATGGTACTTCTATGTCTTCTTTCATCGTCACTAGAGGTAGTGAAGCTGGTTGAGATGATAGAGGTGGTTGAAGTTCTATTACATCTTTGGAGACTTTTGGAAACATTTGTGTCTCATACACTAACTCATTTTCGTCTACTTGCGTTGACACCGTAGTTTTACTTCGTTCGGTTAAAGTTATTGTTGTCGAGGCGTGTGTCTCAGTATCCTCATCTTCCATGCGAGGTGTCTGTTTGTTTTCTTTAATATAAATTTCTACATTAGCTGTAGCTTTAATGTTCTCGATTTCCTTTTGATCTGTTGATACTGCTAGACGTCGTGCGACTTCTTCGAGTGTTCTCCATACTTTCTCTGCCAAAGGGCTGTTGTTGTCAATGGCAAAGAGGGATTGTACGATACCAGTAAGGCTAATGATGTGCGGCTTATCCACAACCTAAAAGCAAAGCATTGCTTTTTATGACCATCAATGCCAGATTCATTTTTATTTAGAAACTTGTTAGTTCAGATCTCCATTTCATTCTTCATGATTATGATTTATATAATTGCTCTTGCAGTTGATTTTTTCATTGTTTTTATTCCTAAAATTACTGATCAAAAACATTGAGTACGACAAGCTCTTGAAAACATCAATAAAAAATCAACGACGTAAGCAATCTCTTTGTAGAATATATAAGCAAGAAATGTAGAGAAAAGCAAATTTCTAATCTGCTATAGTGCAAGCTCAAAATAATCCTATTACTCTGATTCGAAATAAGCAGTCTCGAACAATTCTGATCTTTCTCATCATCATCAAAATTACATTTAACGACCCATTGCGAGTCGATACAAATGTCTACGCATCTATCGTTTGCTGAAATGGTTTCTACATAGACTGTGAAAGGATTCTGAGTTACACTGATTAACTATGTTATCAGGCAAGCTATTCCAAATGGGTATGATGGAAAAGAAACCCCACAGTGTCAAAAATTGAGCAGGGCGCCAGAAAAAGACAGAGCTTACCTCCAAAAACAAGGCATTGAAAACTTGCATTGTATTGTTGAGGTCCACACCATCGTCACTGGTGAGATCTTCTTCATCCTGGAGTCTCTGTTCTTCAAAGACATCGAGTTGAACTAGCAGATCGGCATCGTCTACTTCAGATTGGCTGAAAAAGAAAATGAAATAAGTAATGAAAAATGTTCACTCCTGATTATAGCTAGATCAGAAACAAACATGAAGATTTTAAAAATACAGAAGAGGTATGAAATAGGTTTAATTCCATAGACCTCAGGTATCAAATTTTTTTTCTTGATCAATATTGTCTTGATTCTTGATTCAACGAGGCTTTTTCCTTGTAAATGAGCAAAAAGTTTAAAGCCTAAACATCGTCCTATTTTTTCTTTCCTTGTTGATTCTTTCTCTTCACTGCTAAATTAACTAATCATTTTACATATAACAGATATTCATGTGAACATCAGTTCGGAAATTTATTCATTTGCCTTTATATTCACTTATAAATATTTTCATTTATTTATATTCTCTGTACAAGATTAAGCATCAACTACAAAACTGGAGAACAATTTTGAATCGAAAATGTCTTTGGTGATTCAGGGATGGCCTAGATACTACAATCATTGTTTAAATGTTTCTCTTAAAGACCGGTAAAGACTTTGTAGAAAGTGAGAAAAAAGAAAAGTTGTCAAATTAAGAAACGAAAGGTATAAAATCAACGTGATAATTGTTCAACAGGCATATGACAGTAATTACAAAAAAGGATTCAATCGCTTACTGCAACTTGTCAACAACATCTAGCAATCCAAGACCTAACAAAGAAACAAAACGAAATATCAAACACAAACAGATTCACCAGAAATTATCGCTTGCAGCTTTATTGTTTCTGTTGTGAGAAATATTATTGTGGTGCCTACAGGTTATTGTAAGTATAACAATGCTGATTGCTCGATGCATGGAAAAAACATTGTTGGACAGGCTGATAAACTGGACATTTTCTAATTTTCAAAATTGCATCGGATCAAGCAAACAGAGAGACTATATAAAACACCGAAAGACTATATATAGGTGTTGTTGAGTGAGGTCATGCCCATTTTAAAGTAAAATTTAGGTTGCAACTTTTCATAGTGTAAAGTTTGGCGACAGATGTTTAGGTGAATCAAACTATACTCACCAATCAATTCATTTCTGATACAGACGCGTTTATCAAAGCCAAGTGTCGTGAAAAGAATTGCATTAACGAAAGACAGACAGGTTGTTTGATACTGAGACAGGTCAGAATCTTTCAACTCGTTTATGATAAGACTGAAGCGATCTCGGTAGCATTTCTGGACCTAGAAGCAAAAGTTAGTGTATTAGTAACCAGTGTTTAATTTGTGGGATGATTTTGTCTTTTTTTGCTTTTGTTAAAGGTGTTTACATTGGGGGATTTAGAAAGAAACTTTTTCAATCAGAAGTGTTATAGTGCTACCAAACTAGAAATCACAAGATATTTATGGGACAAGTCACTGAGCATTTTCTTTGCCTTTTAACACATCGTAGTGAGATTATCATTCAATCGTAGTGGATTGGTGGAATCCATTGCCAAAATTTCAATATTTTTGGTCAGTAGCGGAAATTCATTTTCAGGTGAGGGAGCGAAACCTACAAAAACAAGCAAATTCGCCAACAAATGACAAAAAAACCGACATAAGCGACAAAAAATGTTTAAACCAACAATTTATCAAAATCTGGGGGGGGGGGGCGACCGCCAAACACAAACCACTGCAATTTCCGCCACTTTCATTGGTTTTGTAGAGTTAACGTCCACCCATTTTGATTAAAAGGTATGTTACCTTTTACATTTGAGTAATATGTAGTAATATTTGTAGTAATATCTGCTGTACTGTGAAAGACATAATTACATCTCTGAATTATTGGCATTAGATTAGTTTTTTCTGGAAGAGAATGTCAGTGGAGGAGCTTGACTTCATTTCTATTAAGGCAAAGGGCTTTCTATGTTGAGAAAACATTCTAGACAAGACACTGATAGCTGATAAATAGAAAAAAGTGAAAAGCTGCTAAGAAGCTAGAGAACTATGAAGTTCAGGGCAAATTATTATTGAGGTCGCACTTGAGAGAGAGCCAAAGAAATCTTCTGCTAGGCTTAGTCCTAGAATTTCAATTTATATACATATGATGTTAAAAACTGGCTTTTAGTTTGCAAGGTCTTCATAACTGGAAGTTAGTTTACAAGGAAAATATAAAATTCATACGATTATGCTTTTTAATAACATTCATGAAAAACTTTACAGCTTCCTATAAAGTCATCGACAGAAAAATAACGAACTCAAATCTGTTTGCGTTGATCGCTTCGCAAAATCGACTTACCTTATAAAAATCCAAAGAATCAAGCACGAGGTTGTAGCCATTCTCACTATATAATAAAACTGATGCAAGCATCTCCAATATCTGCTTTTTCATCATGGTATTCTTTGTATCCATTGCTAAAAAAATAAGAAATATTACAGTTCCATTAATTGGCTATTTATAAGATGGAACACTAAAACGGCGTGGGTCCGGGAAAATGTTTCATGGCTTTTTTGTAACCAATTTCCAAACATACAATTTTGAACGTTCAGGCTAGTAGACCCAGTGATATAAAATGTGTGGTTTTTTACCGACATGTTTCTTTTGTTTGATATCATTTTTCCTTCCGGTGATGACGTTTTTTTAAGTTCATATTTCTCCTTGGAAACAACAATCAAACAAAGTTAGGTGAATCGAAAGTTAGAAAAAAGCTGTTCATAAGATTCTCGATATCCTGTAACGAATAATGTGTATTAGAGACGACAACAGGAACATCAATGAAAGACGAGAAATAATTCAACACAACAAGAAATGTTTGTTAAATGTAAAGTCTATTGCAGAACGAAATCGTCAATGAACTTTTAGTTCTGGTTATATCTGGACAAGTTTTGCACCGTTGAGAGCAGCCAGACTTTAAGGAAGCAACACATATGGCTGTTGTATGATTAGGTCAGGGTAGGGGCCACTGATGCCCATGCTCTCCAATAAGTTTCAAAGACTGATTTTAAAATCCCCCACAGTCAAATGTAATTTAAACGTTGTTGAACTATCGAACCAATAAGTTAAAATAATAATATTTCCAGTGTATTATGAGGTACAAAATTGCCTTTTCATTCTTACTTAAAGCTTTTATATTTCTCATTAACATGGGTCTGTAAAATACTTTATAAAAAATGACACAAAGACAAGTATTCTGTTAAAACAGTAATGATACGTTACCTAGAGTCAACTTGTGCACCATTTCGCCATTATCAGACACAAACTCCATCCCAATTTTTGAATTCATGACAGCTTTGATGCAACGAACCAACTCTAACTGCAATACGGCGTCTACAAATTTGATGTATGAGCGCTCACTCATTTGGCGAAGGGCAGAAAACATGACTTCCAGGCCATCGTGAGCAAGAAACTCTGTCATCCATTCTGCATCACAAATTTCCAGCTGCCGACGTAAGGCCGTGTAGTTCTTTGCTGTTGGTATAGTCAAAAACTTAATCACCAACTCAGAGTCCACATTCCAATTTATTTCACTGAGGTTGTTCAATAACTCATCTTCTTTGTCCTTGCCGTCTGCTTCATCGCTGGTGAATTTCTTTTTCACAATCTCCTTCCAGCTGATTATTTTCTTCATTTTCTTTTACTCAAAACTATGACATTAATAAAGCAGTTTCTCCTTGGGAAAATCACCCACTGATAAAATTTGAATGATTCCAGCTACTGGGTTGGTTGGCATGCACGTTGCTGTGGTAGTTGTCACAGATTTAGTGTTTCCTATCTGATCAAGATAACAGCATATCTGCGAAAATAGCCAATAGGGAGATTCAGATCGAAATGTCGATAGGTGGGAAAACCTCAAAAATCAAATTCTATTCATTTTTGTTAAGAAAGCTTGGTAACCCTGTCAGCAACAGTTACAAGTTATTAGCAAATCAGTATTTGTTATCTCATGAAAAGGTAAATATAGGCTCTTGTCTAGGGTAGAATTTTCGCTACTAAATCGTGTCTCGTTCCCTTGTTTACTGATGAAAATTTCAAAAAAGAATGGAAATAAAATTTTACTGTGATGGCAAAATAAATTATTGCATTGTCAAAATCGGCAATCTTTGAAATGTTTCCAGCGCTTTTAAATTCTAGGATTATTTTGCAATTTTTAGAATTTTCGTAAATTTTACTTTAACAGTTGTAGAAAACTATGCTATAGTTTGCGATGAATATGAAAATATTATCTAGCACACCAAAATGGCATGATTTTTGTGAAGGAAAGTATTTGGTTTTATAGAAGAAAAACTTAAAATAGCTTGATTTGCAGATCTCGATGTCTGATGCGATGGAAGACAAGCGTTTTGCAAAGCAATGGAAGACACTTGTTTAGCATTATGGTATTAATGATATTAATCATCTATACACGTGTCAGGATTCTATCAATTTACAATGTAACTATTCTATGTATTTAACTGAATCGTAATATTATATGATTATAACAACAAACCTTAAGATTATTTAAGTGCTAGGTGAAAAGGGTTTGTGAAAATATGCTGAGTGAGAAAGTGAGCGAGAGGCACGTCAAAAGTGGCTGGTCACGGGTTCGAGTCCTACACTTGTCGTGTTACTTTTTATCAACTTGTGATTCTTGATAAAGCAACCTAGAATACAATCATTCAAGAAACTTTGAACGCTGACAGAATTGTAAATGGAAAGTTTTTGACGCTCTACCACTGGTTTAAACCAGAGTCCGGATGGCAGTCAAACGGTCAATGACCGTGAGAGAGCCAGCGAAAGCAAAACCAGGCCATACCCAGCTCCTTCTTGTTGATTTTCAATAAACCCCTTTTCTGGTTTCTTGTTTTGATAATACTGAGATTACAGTGTAACATCAATGATTAGAAATTGTGGAAGGACAGCTTTGCTCTAAAATTCAATGGCGATGAAAACAATAGCCTTTTTTACTTTTATCTAAAGGTTATACATCGATTTCAATATTTTGTCTGAGTCTCTATAACTCTTTTCTCACAATTTCAAAGCCTTTACGTCAGTCTACATATCTACAACTGCTTAGGCCGTTAAAGCTTTTTCTGAACTAGGTGGCCCAAATTTTGCAATTTTTTGTGAATTCTAACAGATAAATGGTGAAAATCACTCATTCAGCTTATTAACATAAACCTTTCCATTCAAAGCAGGCAGAACATACTAATTTTAAAGTCAAACTTCCAAGGGAACGATTAAAATTGCTAAATTTAAAGAATACTCGAAGAACTGGGGGTTCGAACGTATTAGAGGGGGAGGGGTTCAAATGAGATGCAGATAGTTCGATTTTCAGGGGTTATGGTTAAAGGACGTTCAATTTATCAGAGTTACTTGCTACACCTCTCTTCCAAATCAGTTTTAAGTTTCGAAAATGGAAAAGCACGCATGACTGGATAGTATTGATGCGAAGTATATGCAAATGGAAGGAATTTGTGTTTGTCAATGAAAGGAAAAAAAGCATAGGAAGGCTAAGAGTAATCAGGGGAAATTTCACACCCATACACTCACCTAGCTAATTAATTGATACAAAATACGGATAAATTTGACTTCAAAGAATAATATCTTATTTCTAGAATACAACAAAATGAAATAAATCAAAGTCACTTTAAAAAAGAAACTTTTCTCTGCATGATGTGAGGACTCGTGTCCCTCAGAATAGCACAATTACGAAACAAAATACAGCTTTAGGTCTCCACATCAGATTGCTACCAATCTCTCGTCACAATTACTATTGACAGTTGAATAAAAACTATATTATCAAGATCATCTACGGTATGCATACATTTATCAGATATTTGTCAACCTGAAAGGCCTTTTTCGCAAGAGACACGCCCCTGCAGAGAACATCATCACAACTATTACTTATTCGCCTAATTACTACTAAAATCAAGCTTTTCTAAAACTGGCGTCATGGTATTGAAAATGGCACAGGCTGATCTCCAGTTGGTTGCAATGGCACAAAATGGACTTCATTTGGTCCTGGATCACGTGGCATATCCATTATTGGAATTCCAGCTGAAAATAAGATGCAAAGTTTTCGTTAATCAATGACAACAACAATAAGACGATAAAGACATGGACAATGACGATGATGACGAAGATGAGGAGGACGACAGCAACGAAGATCAAGAAGTCGACGTCGATGAAGAGGACGACGACGATGAAGAGGACGACGACGATGAAGAGAAAGACGACGATTAGAAGAAAGGCGACGATGAAGAGGACGATGTCGATGAAGAGGACGACGTCGATGAAGAGAAAGACGACGATAAAGAGGACGATGTCAATGAAGAGAAAGACGACGATGAGGAGAAAGACGACAATGAAGAGGACGATGTCTTTGAAAAGAAAGACGACGATGAAGAGGACGATGTCAATGAAGAGAAAGACGACGATGAGGAGAAAGACGACAATGAAGAGAACGATGTCTTTGAAAAGAAAGACGACGATGAAGAGGACGATGTCAATGAAGAGAAAGACGACGATGAGGAGAAAGACGACAATGAAGAGAACGATGTCTTTGAAAAGAAAGACGACGATGAAGAGGACGATGTCAATGAAGAGAAAGACGACGATGAGGAGAAAGACGACAATGAAGAGAACGATGTCTTTGAAAAGAAAGACGACGATGAAGAGGACGATGTCAATGAAGAGAAAGACGACGATGAGGAGAAAGACGACAATGAAGAGAACGATGTCTTTGAAAAGAAAGACGACGATGAAGAGGACGATGTCAATGAAGAGAAAGACGACGATGAGGAGAAAGACGACAATGAAGAGAACGATGTCTTTGAAAAGAAAGACGACGATGAAGAGGACGATGTCAATGAAGAGAAAGACGACGATGAGGAGAAAGACGACAATGAAGAGAACGATGTCTTTGAAAAGAAAGACGACGATGAAGAGGACGATGTCAATGAAGAGAAAGACGACGATGAGGAGAAAGACGACAATGAAGAGAACGATGTCTTTGAAAAGAAAGACGACGATGAAGAGGACGATGTCAATGAAGAGAAAGACGACGATGAGGAGAAAGACGACAATGAAGAGAACGATGTCTTTGAAAAGAAAGACGACGATGAAGAGGACGATGTCAATGAAGAGAAAGACGACGATGAGGAGAAAGACGACAATGAAGAGAACGATGTCTTTGAAAAGAAAGACGACGATGAAGAGGACGATGTCGATGAAGAGGACGACAAAGAAGATGACCAGGACGAAGATGATGAAGAGAA
Organism: Rhopilema esculentum; assembly: GCF_013076305.1. The sequence goes on along the minus strand of NW_027019365.1, from coordinate 8,303,167 downwards.
GGACTATGAAGCTAATGACGAAAGAATTAATCACAATGAAAATGAAGAAGAGACTTGATAGACGTGGGAAAATATCAAAGGGTAAGGATTAAAACTTTAAGAGCAATTAATGTTACGGTTAGTAAAATGTTAGTACTCACATCGTTTTTTGGCTAAGCGAGCTGCGAAAAGAGAACGATAGCAAATTTTTAATAATTGGTTAAAGTAACAAAGTTGCAGAAATGTTAAGGTTAAGCAGAAATGGAGGACAAGGCATAGTTTGACAACACTATTTGGGAAAAATAACCGTCTAGAGAATGAAATATGTTACACTCATTCAGTTGAATTTATGAAATATTAGCACAGTTAACTGGGCTAATATTTAATAAATTCTCCAATCAAGTGGGATTTTTGTGACACGTGGTGTTTACAAGTGATTCAATACAAAACTACAATACAATACAATGTACCCAGCCTGAAATGCTGCGGAGGCGCGTTGCGCGGCACCATATCACTTGACTTTTTACAACAGGTTAGCAGGTTCGATTGATCAACGTTGTAAGTATATAACATGTGGATATAATGCATGTTTGGATATAGACAAGAAAGATACAGAACTTTCTGCACAGCATGGAGCACCATAACTGGCTGGAAAACAGTCACATTCAAGAAATGAAATACATTAAGATATATTTTCATACAGATCTGAAGTAAGAGATGATGTTAGTACAAAGCTGTTAAGATATGAATTGCTGGTTCATAAAACATTTACTCACCATATGATCCTGGTTTTTCCACACATGTAGGCCTACTTCTTGCATACAGATCGGGACAGAATGGCATCCTGCAGCGCACCCTTTCGATTTTACATATCGTTTCCTCTGGACATCGTAACATCTTAAAAGAAAAATGCACTGGTGAATTGGAGCCTTTAAAACTATGAAAGTCACGTGATATATTAAGCTTAAGAATTCATTGTTAAACCTAGAGATAAATTATTCAAAGGGAGAGGGAACCCAGGAAAAATAAACCCAGTAGTTTTACCAGGCTTGTTACGTTTACGAGTTCAACTTTTCAAAGGGACCCGTTGTAATTGAGAATTAATGAGTAATGAGAAAGTTCTCCGTAAGCAGTTAAAAGGATTATGTTAAGCATATCATCAAATTTTTTGAAATTTTCAGGGACGTTTGTTGCCAATACTTCTGCGTCTTCAACGCCTCATTCAATCATTATGCTGTGATTTCAACAGTTAGAATAGATTGTTTTGAATTAAGATCGTAGCTTACTGGATGCTTTTTATTGATCAAACTCAAACAAATCAAGAATCTCAAATTTTAAACTACGACTGAACACAACTCAGGTCCTCTAGTCAAATACTTTGAATGAATTCCAACTTCAAACGAAATCTGTTTTGCTTAAATCTCAAAAGAAGGAATGAAAAACTGCAGCATTCAGACGCTTATGTTTACTAATTAGGCCATATAAGGCAGTCAGATATCTCCCATCACTTCTTATTAACATTAACAATATTGTTTTTATATTTGTCTTCTTAAGTAGAATTTTCTTTATAGCCAAAAGAAAGTTAAAATACTTTTAAGATCAAACAGGAAAAAGAATTTTTTTTAGATACAGCCCTCTTTAAACTTTTTATGACTTCAAACCCCATTTGCAATGCTTTGATTTGTTGGGAATGATAATTTCAATTTTATGTATACAAATCTTACCTCGCATGGATGTGGAGGGCGAACTAAAATGCAAAAGTAAAAAATCATTATTGGTGAATATATTAGAGTGGCTATCAAAAAATCAACGATGAGAAAAATGGTATTATGTGGTAACACTATTGGTTCTTGGCATAGCTTATGAAGAAAAGACTCTTCTCACCTCCAACAGTGCAAACTAAAGCTCCACAATTGTTTCTGCAGCATTTTTTATCAGCCTCGCATTCATGGTCATATGAACACTCGGATTCATAGCAGTTCGTGCTTTCATGGCCTGGCAAAATCAGCGCCCTTCCAAAATAGTCCAGTCTGTTATCTTTTCTAGCATTGTTTACTTCCATTGCTGGGCAAAGTCCAGTCTTTGATAAAATCCCTAGAACGACAGAAAGGGAGTATGTAATTTGCAGACTTGGCAAAAGACTGTAAGCTGAAATAATTTGTTTTTATTCAAATAGGTACTTGCAGCTTATTTCAAATTTTCATCTTTATCGTTGCCAAATTCATCTGAGCTTACTGAAGATGAAACCTACCCCTAACAGCTAGCTTTGCTGTGTAGAATAAGAAGATTTCTAAGTTGCAACATCGAATTTGCACTCTAAACGCGATCTTCAGGAAGCTGTTCGTTTTAACGGCATTAAGCGTATACCGCAGAGTTGCGATTTAGAGCCGGCGTTGCATCTTCTTACTCTGCACAGCCACAGCAAAGATTGCTCTGTCTATACTGTACCAAGGATACTTTATAACTAACCGGTAAAGGTTATCTTCATGCTTAAGAAGGTCTTATCTTAGAAATTATGCTTCCTTCTTTGACTTTAATGATAAGATTTTGATTGCACGAATGCATGGCTAGTGACCGTTTCTTTTCAATTGCACGAGAGGAACAAATCGAGCAGAAGCGATAAATGATAAGCAATGCATTTACCTCTTTTAACCCTTCTTCTGTAAGTTCCAGGTCTTTTTATGGATGCTGAAATGAAAATATAACCCTTTTCAGCGCATCTCAATTGAGCCTTGTGAGAAATCAGCTTTTTTATTTAAGATTAAGTAAATAAGGACAGTTAATTTTTTGAAGGAAATTTGTGCCAGGATCGATACTTGTCTAACCAAGGGCGTGGGTGTGGGGGTGGCTCTACAACCTCTCTTCAAGGGGTAGTGGTCTGTATTTTTGTTTTTACGTCTTCAAAGGTATGCTTCTAAATGTCTAACAATCACGTATTGTACACATACGATACTGAAAATAAATATCATAGATGTATCGTTCAATAACTATGCATTGAGCATACTTGAATTTGTATTAAGTGTATCGGTTCACCGGTGAAGGCTCGTTGCGCAAAAACATACTGGATATGCTATGCTTTGAGCCTTGTCTCGGGCAGTTAAATGTTTAATTTGAACTACCTTTAAAGGAAAGAATACATCGGTGTCCTTACCTGAATGCAGATTTAGCTGCAGTGAGATAATTGTTAAGAGTGGGAGAAAAATCTTCCAAAATAAAGGATGCATTCCAAACTTGATTTCAGCCTAAAATAAATAAATTAGATTTTTTAAAGTGGCTAAATTTTTAAGTCACCTATTCTATAAGATACAATTTGAAAATGGCTTTGAAAAAAGCAAACATTTTACGACATACTAAAAGCTTTTTCGTCTGACACTCCTCAAAGCATAAAACGTCAGAATAAGGTTCCGAAAGAACACGATGGAAAATATATACCCAGTTGTGGATTGAAATAGGCCAATCAGAAAAACGCAAACACAAGACCGGTATAGTTGACCAATCAGTGCCTCGAGCCTAAAGATACAATTTGTAATATACAAAAGGTGCGGTGATTGCAAAAGTTTCATAACTTGTCTCTGAATACTTCAAGTTCAAAAGAATTCGGTGCAAAAAATTTCGGTCATATTTTTTAAATTTCGGTGTAAAATTCGGTGAAAACATGACCCTATCGTTGTGGGGTTGGGTTTGGCGGTGTAGTTATCCACTGTTCGGATTTCTAATGGCTGGAATTTCAATTATTATCCAATTTGAAATTAATCGATAAGTCTCTCCGAAAACCATTTCTGTCGAATATTCTTGTTTATGTTTGTTACAAGCATATTGGGAAGAATTTATATCTTAAAACGAACAATGACCAAGTAGCGGTCAGTAACTACATTATAATACCCATATTTTAGCACGAGATTTTTGCAACAATTTAGAGACTGAACTACTTTGTTACATCTCATTTCTGCATGTGTACCTTGTCAAGCATAAAATATACGTGTATAACAGTGTTAAAAACAAAGATATCAAAATTTTCTTATCACCTGGTATCACTTGAAACCATCACATCCTTTTTCGAGTGTTACCTGTTTGCGTGGAATCTTTCAAATTGATAAAGATACGGTCCAAAATCACCACATATTCCAATCTGCTTTTCCAACTCTGCTATTCACTTTCCCTTTAAGTATTTTAAAGTTCGACACAAAATGTAACCCTTATTTTTTAAATGGTTTTAATAAAATTCTTTCTTGTCCGTTAATTGACTTTATGATCTGTTTGAATCTCGATCCCGTGCGATCAAATGCGACCTGACGATGTAGCTGGTATTCACTGAGAATCATTAAGAGGCAATGAGCTCTGGTTAAGCAGAGACACAGGAATAAACGCCTCACTTGTCTTGCCTGTATACACAATTAACCTAGGCCAATGATTTTCTCTTTGTTTATATATGAATGGATTTGTGCACTATAGCGCTACCTGTCTTACTACCAATTCACTAGTAACAAGTTATCTTGTTTGCGGCACTGCCTAATGAGCAAGAGTGATGAGATTTTCAACTGACCGATCGACCAGCAAACAACATGAAGCGATCATTATCTTACACTATCATCATCTAAATTCATTCATAACATCCAAAAAAATTTGCTCAAGAAACAAACACCATTGCTGCAGCCAGAGATGCAAGAAGAGTGGGGTCTACGGCGTAGGCTACCGGAAGAGCTGCAGGGCATGGAAGGAGGCAAAGCGCCAAGAAAAAGGACACAAAAATAGTTTGAAATAAACAAAATTGCTTAATTTTGCGAGGGCAAAGGGGCAGCTGAACCTGTACTTAACAAAAATCTCTGAAAATTAACGGTCACTTAGCATTTCTCAATTGCATGGCAGGTATTCAGGACCAAAGTTTCTGACGATAACTAAATGTCAATGCTGCTTTTTTCCTATCAGATACTTCTCTAACGAAACTGCTTTAACTAAATGTCAATACTGCAGTGTTTGTGCATTCAAGAGGGTATACACCTTCTTGGACCAGATGCTATTGGCACTTCTTTCAAGACTGACGTCACATCTATGCAGAACGAAGACTCAATAGCGGTCTAATGTTAGGACAAATTTTAACAGCCAAAAACTGAATATACAAAGGATCCTTAAGTAGTCTATGCTTTTTTCAATTTAACTTACAAACACGCCTTGAAAATACAACATTAGCAGTTAGAATACAACAAGACCCTTGCAAACGAAGAACACGGAGAACAAGCTCTCCAAAAACCTATTCTGAGAGATGATTTTTGAAAAATCGCAACCATAATACGCCTAGGCAAACGAGAAAAGACCTTTTATAATAAACATGATAAAGATGGAGGCAAATAAAGGGAACCTCGGTTTTCATCATTAATTTGCAAGATGAGTTGCATTATTGCATATTCATAAATATAACAAAAACAAATATCACAAGGCCATAAAAATTAAATATCAAATTGAAAAAGTAATTGATCGACGGATTAAATAAAAGAACGCCAACAAAATGGCAAAGTCACAGTTACATTAAATAGCGATGTTGACTGTAATTATACTACGAGCAAAAAATGGCACGCATAAAACCACAACACTACCCTTAGCTGATCTACTACATCAAAAAACCCTTAAATTCTCTAAACGTGCATAACATTATTCTACAGATTCTATATGCGGAAAACAGTTAAGTGTCAAAACCCAAGATATAAAAAAACGACCTAAATTCATCATTATATGACCGAAGCAATTTTTCACCAATTTCGCAGAAAATAAAAAACGATAAGCAAAAGTAAGATGAGGACAATTCGGTACTTGCATATTTAGCAATCAAGGGACTCAAGATTTCTATAATCAAAGTTGGGATTTCTCGTCCTAGCAAATGATATGGTATTTCCGGCTACAGAAATAGCTGGATAAGACCACGAAACAAAAAAATCAAATATCACCACGATTTTTCAAGAATAATTCCACAAGAACCGTCCTTCTTAAAAGGGTATGATAAAACAAATAACAAATTTGGTTTTAACGTATTAGAAAGCAAGTTTGATTATACAGAATGCCAAAGATATCTGCTTTTGCTTTGTGACTATGACAGACAGCAAAAAAAATCAATCCATGCTACATTTCATGTCTGCAGCCTTGAATATATCAAAGAGCAAGAAAAAAACTATTACACATCATATCAACCAAATTTAAAAGAAAGGAACAAAATTCTGGTTTGTAATACTTGACACAAGCTTATATACAAAGCAGGTGACACTAAAAACTGGCACACAATGAAAAGGATTGCTAAGTCCAAATTCTAGCCACCTGCAAAAAACATATATAGTCAATCCGGGTAAAAAATACGCACGTGTCTCTGCGGGGAAAAATTACGCACCACCTTTTCAGCCACGCCCAATCACTTATACCGTTTTGCTTGTGGTTCCCGTATAGCCTAGAGAAGGCCTGTCAATTTGACCTGCTTTTCCCTTTTGTAAGGATTCTTGATTTAGAATAAAGCGGAATTGAATGTTTACCTTGTAAATTGGCCCAATATAATGTTTTGTCGGAAATCATCGAACTTTCTTATTGTCGCGTCAGTAACTGTCAAGCCCACAAAGTCAAGTGTTCTCAGTTGTTCTAAGGGATTAACCTTTTGACCTATGATAATTACATTTGCTTGCTATCTTTTGTTTTGTCTACATGGCATGCGTATTTTTTGGACACACAATTTTTGAGCACATGGGGAAAAATTACGCACTCCTGATTTTGATTGATGTTGGTATGGGACCTATAGAGATATGTAAATATGAGTCACAGAGGCACAAATTATCATGAGATATTACATAAGCTTATATTAATGGGAGTTTACAATGTATTTTTGGCACTTAAGTCATAGCCTCGCTTTCATATGCCAAAGTTTTTAATAGCAGACATCCTCATGCTTTTCAACTTTAAAATCACTTAGAAGCTGTTCAAAACTATTGCTTAACATCGTTACATGGAAAATCAAGTATTATATGAATGTTCTTCATAAACAAGCCTCTAGGATTCATTCTTTTATGTGTGCGTATTTTTTCCCCACCTATCCGCATTTTTTACCCCATTTGATGGGGGAAAAATTTCGCATTAGTTTTCTTTAATTATAAGAAGGTTAATTGGATTAGCAAGACAACAAAGGTTTGGTTAACAAGGTATTACTATTCAAGTTCGAAAAATAAAAGAATATTGACAAGATATCTTTTGAATATTTTTCTGGAGCAAACTTTGTGCAAAATGCGTATTTTTTCCCCCAACTGACTATACCATGAGAACATGTTAAGGCATGAGAACATGTCAGGACAAAGGCAAGCAGAATTTGGAATTACGCTACACCTGCCATCTATGTCATTCCAAGATGTATTATTCTATGATAAAAGGAAACTTTTCACCTGAAACTTCTAATACCTGGGTAGTAAAGGAACTTTTCATACCAAATGTTACGTAAGTCTCTTGATACAATACTATTTATAACAAAAGACAAATAAATCATCTTAAACTTAAGGACCATGCTGCATTATCTTGAAAGACAAACTGCTTAGGCACATGGTAGTTTTTAATTTCAATTCAAAGCAAAAGAAAGCTTGGTATATCGTGAGTCAAAAAGACATTCGTGAGTGATACTGATGGCCAATTTGCTTCTCTGCTTGAAGGCACTGTACTCAAAATGACAGGACCACTAGCAGCAGGTCAATCAAGACTGGAAAAATGAAGTAGTTGATTGTAGGATTAAAAAAAATAATGAAGCAAAAAGATTGAATACCTTGGCTTGTTGGTGGTAATTGAGCAGTTAAAAATCACTGGCATTTCCATTCAATTCAATTCCATTACTGGCAGTGCAAGAGTTGAGGCGCTGACGAGCAATTACATCCAATTTGGGAACATATTCGGTAGGAATAAGATAGTTGGATAGGTTGAAGAGATCCAAGAACACTTTATATCGGTCGCTGTAATAGAGAAATAAAAATAAACATAAGCACGAGAAGTCATGCGCTAAAATGTTTTTAATATTCTCAAACGTTAAACAATTGATAGATAGGATCTGCCGTGCGTTCCCTAATATTGTGGAAAAATGTTGTTAAGGGATCTAATCCATGTTTCATACATAGGACAAGCCAACATGAAATGCCACTTAGGGTCGATTCACCAATCTGTTTGGTATATTTAAATATATATTTATATAAATAAAGCAGAAACTGTCTCAAAGAACTGATCAATGCAAAGTAAAATAGTTGACAAAAAAAGAATATAAGCAAGCAAGGTATTCTCAAGAAGAAAGATGAATAAGGAAATAACTTAAAAAAGAAATTGAAATCTAAAAACTGAAGACACGCACGTATATAAATTCTGAATTGCCTACGGTTGAATTGACACTTTGCTTTTTTCTTTCGTTATTAGTGAAACTTATGGCAGCGCAATCTTTTGCCTCCAATGGAGAATATTTGTTTACCTGACGGTGGATTTGAGGTACTGGTATCCAGATGTGCCACCTGTGCCAACTTTAGAACCAAGTTGTCTTTGTACCAGCATTACATGGTTATCTTTAAAAGTCAAACAAAGTTAAATGCAATAATGCTAGTAGTCTATACTCTTTTCTCTTTTCAGTTTTGTTTTGATAAACATAACATGATAATATTCTCAAACCTGGCTTACGCTTCATCAATAGCATTCTAAACGAAAATCTCTATTGAGTATAGAAAGAGAAAGAAATTGCAACGAAGGCAAAATCTTGCCTAGATCATTAGCAAATGTAAAAGTCTTCTGAAGCACTTACATCTCCATTTGGTAAGCAACGAGTCAATATCCATCAAAGCATTCAGAAACTGGAATGGCTGGTGAAAGACAACTTCTCTGCGGTAGAAGAAGATCATCAATGCACCCTGAAGGGCTTTCCACGACAAACGCCTGTCACCTATTGAGAGATTGAGAATAATCTGAGCTTACTTTCACAACTCAAAAAAGGTATCATTACTGATAACATGCAGCCTTACATACTTGTTAGCTGAAGGATACATGGAAAAGCTCAAAAAGAGCTGTCGAGGCCATTTATCCTAATTGAGTGTTCTAGATTTAGAAGCTACTTAGATTTTGATTGTAAATTTAACAGAAATAAATGGCAAATTTGAAGAAAACCAGAACAAAAACAATACAGAAGTAACAAAATAAACTAATAAAGTAATTCCGACTGATAAATCTACTGCTTTTGGAGCCAAAACAGGCTCTAGTCTAGTGCCCCAGCTTTTGACGCGCAATAAGCATTTACAACATCAGCTGGCAGTGTGCACAGCGAATAGCTTAGATTTTTATATCCTTTGTTGAAGAAAAGCTAGACGAACTGTTAAACGACGAGATTTTTCCTGCCTTGGATGGTGTAGTTTCAGAGACTAACTCTTGTGAACTCAGTTGTGCAATTTGCAAAAAGCACTACAACAAGAAAAGTGGCCTAAAATGACAAAGGAAGAAGGAACACGACATCGGTGTTGCCAGTGCAGCTGGTCTATCCGCCTATTTAATACGTCAGATATTATGAGATTGGTAAAATCTTCGCAAACTTATTTCCAACGTAATAGCTACTAATATTGGATCTGCACACAGGCTACGGCTATCCAGAAACCCTACCTGAAGAGTTTTTTCATAATCAATTTCATTTTAACGGACTCTCTTAAAAACGAATAAATGAAATGCTATGCAGTCTTATCGGACAGCAGTGATGGCGGGCAGGTTTTTTGTTTTTTTTCCGGTACGGTTGTGCAGTTTGCAAATGTTCTGCATCCAGCTCTATTAACTTCTTTTTGTTTAAAAATTTCGGAGACAAAATGTTCAGCTTCTTCAGGAGACCACAACCAATGTTGCTAGAAAGGCCATTGCCGATGAGCTATAAAAATTTCGATTGCCTACAATACTAATCTGGCTAGATTGAACACGAGTTTTTGAAAAGCAAGAAACAGCCCAAATGACATTAACCAGACTATAATTGGGTTGCTGGAGAAAGGCCTGTGTCCCAAAGACTGATAAAACCAAGAGTAGAGGAGGTTTGATAACAGCTAAAAATTAAATTGAGAAAATCTTTACTCAAGCAGAGACAGAATGTCTTTCGCGGATAATCACTTTGACAACAAATCCAAGATATTCTTTTGCCGTTTCGAATAAAACTTCTGCCCGGTTTGGAACTGTAAATATTGCTATCGACAAAAAATTTCTCTTCTTGTCACTCCACATTGATGAAACGTACAATTAGCTCCAGGCATGTTAATAATATAGCATACTTGATAACTTGACGATAAGTTGAAAATATCATGTTAAAACGACGCGCAAATTAGAAGTTTGAACTCTACCGCGCGAAAGCTGTGCACTCATTTTGATCACGTGACATCATTAAAATGAAACAAGAAGTTAGAACAATGGACTTCCAGACCAGGGATTTCTCTATTGACTATGGCTCTAGTAGCCACAGCTCCTTGGCTATGAATTTTTGCTTAAGATATTTGTTCTGCTCAGGTAATTAGCCACTGCGAGCCGCCAGTTTTGCCCACGGTTTCCGATTCATTTCATTTCAAATTTTTAAGGAGGGTAGCTCTTCAGCAATGCTGATTTTCAAGGGGCCCTCCACCTAAAATACTTACAGAAGCTCTTATAAAAAACAAATTACCCTAATTACAATTCAATATTTACAATTTAAAATAAACCCTTTTTTAATATGAATCTAATTTTTTAAAAAGAAACATCCACAATGAAAGGCCAAATGGTAATTTACAATATACAATTTACAATTACGCCTAAATACAATTGCGCAAGATATTTTTTAAAGTTGCCCAGGGAAGATGCCTGTTTACACTCAGCTGAGAGGTCATTCCAAGGCCTAGCACCTCTAAACGAGAAGCATTTCTGTCCATTTTTGGAGTTTTTCCTTGGTAGCCTCATATCAAGTGATGTATGATTCCTAGAAGTTGACTTGGATTTTTTAGTGAAAAGATTGCATATATATTGTGGAGCCAGTCCATGAATTGATTTGGAGACCATGACATTTGACTCATTAGCGATTAGCTCGTCTATGGTCATCCAGCCCAGCTCCTTTATGAGTGGTTGGCTCGGTGCATCAAACCTGCTGCAAATTACAATACGAGCAACCCAGCTTTGTAGTTTTTGTAAATGTTTGATTTCGGTAATACCACAACAGCCCCACACCGAACAACAATAGCGAAAGTGTGACTCCACAATACTTGTGTACATAGTATTCAGAGTTTCTTTGGGCAGAATGGATTTTGCATGCCTCAAAAAACCAATTCCTCTGGAGACCTTGGAAGAAATTGTTTTAGTGTGTTCCTTCCAATCTAGTGTGTTATCGATCTGTATTCCAAGATATTTGGTTTTTTGAACAACATCCAGCTTATTGTTCTGAATTTTTAGCTTTAAAGATTCGTCTTAATTCTTTAATGATTTATGCTTAGGTTTGGTGGAAATAAGCAGGGCATGTGTTTTCATTACATTCAGTGAAAGTCTCTTGCCCTTGAGCCATCATTCAACGTGTGCAAGGCCACTATTGATGGCCTCATTCAGCTGCGATGGATGGCAAAGACTCGTGTCATCTGCATACATAGGCCCATTTGCTTTCTGGACAGCTAGTGGGAGGTCGTTTATATAAATGAGGAATAGGAGGGGTCCAAGACATGAGCCTTGGGGTACACCAACATTAATTTCTATAAAATTAAATATCGTTGCAAATCAAATATCATTGCAATTGATAACTTGCGAGTGTGAAAATTCAGGAAAACTGCTGTAGAGTTGGATTTTGACTTCCTGCAAACTATAAACCGTTCCTAGATGCAAACTTTGAGGCATAAAAAACTTAGATGTGATAAATATTTTCATTATATATAAAGGCAAGCGGTAAAAAACCAGCGGTGTGATGGAAAAAGAACTGAGCTTTTATCATACCTTTTGCAAGGAGGTAGCTATAGCATCTTTCGTCAAATATCTGCTCAAATATCTCCTGTGAATAAAACATAATCGGGTAAGACGCTTATAAGTTAACCCATATAGCTAAACTTTGATCAAATTGCTGTGCCGACTCATGCTAAAAGAATGTTTCGTCAGCATAGACACCGCAAATTATATAAAGAATAATAAATCAAGGGAAAGGATTTCTGGAAACTTAGCGGCGTAACAGCGAAGAAAACATTTGATTCCAACAGGGTACCTAACCAACTGCCATACATGAGGCAACGTCACACGATTTATTGGTAATGGGTCTCTCAAACAACGTTTATCTCAAGAATGCACTTACTTAGACTGCGTGGGTCAGTGATACTGATTTATTTCTCCTTTTTTCATAACAAACAATAGGTGATGAGATCTCAATCAGGTGATAAGTTACAATGAATAAACACAGAAGAAGAATGACTCACTTAGCAAAAGCTACACCTATGACCTTATTGGGTTTTAAAGAACCTTAAATAACAAACCTTGACTTTTGCAATATCTTGAAGTGCGCGCTCTTTGTCTCGGCAATCATTTTCAAGCTGTTATATTTCAGATAAAAAAAGGCAATAAATTTATATCTCAGCTTCTGGATATAAAGAACAAGAAACATATTAATCCTGAACAATCAGAGGTTTCACATGGTGTTCTTTCACACTGCATGATAAAGACTGAATTTTTCTAGATCTGACGTCATTACTCGATTACTCTGAAGTCATCTTGCTTTTTTATCAAGCTTCTTCTCTTACAAAACAATTTACATACTTCTTTATTTAGATTCCGATTGATTTACATTCCAATTTTTAACAAACCTCAGCTTCTTTATTTCTGTCCTTCATCCAACATTGGAATGCGCTCTGGAATTTCTTCCAGAAATTAAAGCCATCCACCTCCAACCCTGGTGTACGTTCGAGCCAATTCTGAATAGAATCAAAACAACATTAGAAGTTCAAGTTATAAAGTGTCATGCAATCTTTCATTAGAATTGAAGACTTTATAGGTCAAAGTATGGTCGTGTCCAAGAATGCAAGAGCCGCGATTGGCGACTTTTCAATGATTAGCACACACGTAAAATTATGCTTTACTTGTAATTTTTTCCACAGTAATGTTTTCAAATACATGCCTGCACAGATCAAGCAAAACCTTGTGATTCCAGATTGTAGTGTAGAGTGAAAATTCAGTGTAGGACTTATAAAGAAATACTTTATGCAAGCGGATAAGGCCATATGCAGATATAAGCCACAAGCTTGCAAATTATCACGGTTAGTTGTTAACTATGGACTTACATGTTTGTGCAAACTACCTTAACGCGTACCTTCGGAATCATGTTGGTAATAGTTTCTTTTGGCTTATATCTATTGTAATCAGTTTACTTGCAACTAATTCATGGAATAGAAAAAATGAAAAAAATTTAAAATGAATAACTACAGCAAACCTCTCTAATTCTTGGCAAGAAAATAGGACTAGATATTTCAAGAATAAGCAGTAAATTCGAAAAATGAAAATATCACAAGACAATGAAAGGCTTTCTCCTCCAGCCAGTCGTTCTGAAGGCAAAGGGTACATACCTGCACAACATCAAACAAAGACGGCTCTTCTTCTGAAATTTCAACTCTCTTCCGAATCTCTACACTTTTTTCAACCTCTTTAAAGATCTCCCTAAGTAAAAAGAATAAAAAATTCTTCTTGACACTATTCATTTTCAAATTTTCAAAGGAATAGAGTACCTATTCTGATCAGAACTTTGATCTTATTGCACAATGACATAACATGATTAACAGGCATCCATCGTTTCTGGATTTTGAATAATACAAGGGTCTGTTCATCGTTTATGATGATGATGATGATGATGATGATGATGATGATGATGATGATGATGATGATGATGATGATGATGATGATGATGATGATGATGATGACGATGGTGATGATGATGGTGATGATGATAATGATGATGATGATGATGATGATGATGATGGTGATGATGATAATGATGATGATGACATAGATTGACATAAATATAAGACCATCGACACAGCTATCACTTTTCTCTTCAGAAAGGCATATTTGTTGTATATATTGCAATCAAGATTTGGCCAACTAATGACCTGATTCAAATCTAGATACCTTTCAACAGCTACATAAAAAATAAAATGGTTATAGAAAGAACAACAACTCACTTGTAGTCTGTCCTATTGTATCGTATCCTGTTTTCCTACAAAAATGACATCATATTTAAAATAATTGACAAAAAGAAGTCGAGAGTTGAAATTTCAGAACTAGGAACAGAACTAGGTTTAACACGAGACGGGATCGATCCAAAACTGGAACGCTCTCCAAAGCGAACCCAATTTAGTACAGATAGCGGATTGATCCCGAGCGTTTAGTACAGGTCCTACCCATGTGTTCGCGATCTGACATGTCCTACCCATGTGTTCGCGACCATCCAGGTACCTCAAACTTTATTTAACTTTGAGGCAGGGGCGGATTCAGGGTGTCGCACAGGTCGCACGGATGTCAGATTTTCAGAATTTAGTTTTAGTCATCAGTCATTGAAATATGGCAATCATGTTTACCACAATCTTTTATTTTCCTCCTTACAGATAATACATTTTGCTCTCTTTACACAATAAACACAGGGCCGAACTTGGTCCATCTCACACACAATGCTACGATTTAATTCAATATAGAAAGAATTCCAAGACCACTCTAGACCGTAAACAGTATGATTTTTAAGCATGTCGCCCATGCCGCACAAATATGCAGGGCTCTTTGTTATGCAAATATTTTACCAAATCTCACCAATCAAAACTCAAGTTTTCACATATTTGTGCGGCACGAAAAGTCTGTAAACACTATGTTAGATCACTGTGCCGCACAACTGCTGGCAAGGGAAGAAAGTGGATGAGGTTGTAAGTTGGAAAGGGAAGAGTCCTAATTTTCTTTATCTATACGGAAGAGGTGCACAGGAAGTGTACACTTCTGAATCTCAAGATATTTTGTTCAAACTGCATTTTGAAAACCTTTTAAAGGAAAAAATGTTTGACTGAACAATTTGAACGTTTCAGGGCCCCAGTCCTAATTGCTCTGGTTCTAGGGGGGCTGGGGCTGGGCCCCCATCATGGCTCCGCCCTTGACCATGAGGGGGGCCCCTAGACCGCCTGCTGGGCAGTGTTAATGTGCGACCGTCAACTTTTATTCTGTATCCGCCCCTGCTTTGAGGGTTTGGCATTTGAAAAATATGAAGCCTGCTGATTTTGTCATGAGGAGGGTATTATTCAAAGCTAAGGATTATTTCAATGAATCCTCATTTTTGGTCAGAAATGCCGTACATTCTTATATTCCTCTTTTACTGGATCACAGTTAAAGCCTGTTCAAACTAGGCATCTGCTAAAAATCAACCTGTCGACCAATTACATGTGAATTAAGAATGAGTCTGCATCCGCAGGTACACACCTTTTTGACCCCAATCTTGTTTTCAAGCAGCCTAAATTGCATACTCTGAAATCCAGATGCAGGGGCGAGTTTTCCTCTAGGAAAGGACGAAAATATAGAACATTATAAACGAGAATGATCAGCAAATAACATCTGCAATGCAAACATATACCAATATGAAGATAGATTATCGTTCGAAGCAAAAACTCAACAGTCTAGTGAGATTGCAATTAGAGTCACTATCAATGAAAAATACCCAGAATTTACCTTTCTACAAGAAACTTTTTAAAATGATTGACATTGATTTGCTGTGTACGATGTTTACGAGAGACCCTAACAATTATAATACTTTCCAAAAATCTCTAGTATCCTTTTTGCTGAAACTTCAACTGTAATTTCATACTTTAAAAATTTTTTATAAGATTTTTTTAATGAGAAGCATTTCACTCCCGTATAAAAATTCTGACACTATATACTTTTCTAGCTTTTTCTCAAAAACAGAACAATGATATTGACGACTTAAATCAGGGGATATATGTTTGCTATTTGGAAGCTTACATATGGTGATGATGAAAATTGTCTCAATAGCGGGGAGCAAAGGTAAAGAATAGGAAGAAAGGGAAAATTAAGGTTTTTTTTCATGATGACATGTAATCAAGAATTTCGAACAAACCTAAATTCCATGAAGTCCAGTGGTGTCATCGTTTCAAGGATCATCATCTGGTCAACCAAAACCTGAAACAACGGGTAATTACAACACCATGCTCAAAAGGAAGAAAAAAGACAAATGTAGGATTTAAACGCATTGTCAATAAGTGTCGAAATTATTGTATCGTATACCATTGATGATTCCAAAGAACTGTTATATAAGAAATTGGTTCTCATCAGATATCTAACCATTGTAATAAATATCACATAAAAGAATTCTACAATCTTTACAGCCGCATCAAATTTAAACAAATTATCATTAACTATAAAAATTAAGTGACTGTTTCTCCTAAGGAGTCTTGTTAAAGATTTTACCTTTAGGTGCCATGTTTAGAAAAGACATATAGTTTATTGGCTTATTCCAGTTTCTATTTTAGTTTGAATTCAGAAGAGCCATTACCAACAAAGTAAAAGAAAATACCAACCTTGAGGATCTTAACAACTCTGTCAAGCCTTGAAACAACAACCAACATGTTTCTTTCATCAACAACCTCAAAACAATAAGTTAAATCTCATATAGGTGTATTCATGTCAGTAAAAAAGTTTCTCTATTGACCAAGGTGTATTAGATGAGTATTGGCATGGCATTTTTTCCCATGCAGAAACGAGTGCAGTAAAAACAGACAAAATTACAGTCCTGGAATTTACAACATTGTTCAGCATAGAGAATATAAAGAGCATAAAGAAAAATGTAAGCATTGAATGGAACTTATCTAAATCCTGAAAATGTTTATCCTTACTATGGCCAATGAGCCAAAATTTGCAAAATATTCTCAATAAAAAAATTGAAAAAATGTGTGGTATTTTAAATTCGCTTATTTTCACTGGATGACCACCCTCACAGTGACTGGCTGTGTGACCACAAATTTTTCTGGCCTAAGTTAAGACTAGAGATCCAGGTTGCAAATGGTTACAATGCCATCAGTTGTTTAGCTGTAGGGGGAAGTTAATGGTTGAGAGAGCAACACATCCTTGATAACATGATTTGTCATATATTTTCATAACAACTGTGACATAACAAAACAGGTCTAACAAAGTTTAGGATCTAGAGTCACAAAAAATAACTACCCATGTATGAAAATCAATTACACGTTTTTTGTGAGGAACCTCTTAATAAGAAGCCACAAATGCAGAAGGCAGAAAAAATTAAAATAGCGTTAGCACTAAAGATAAAATCCTTAAGGAACTGTTCATTTTTGAATATTTTTATCATAGGAAAACAATCAAGTGTTAGAAAGCCAGTTCCATTCATTTGGAGTTAAAAATCACATAAGTTGTTTTTTACAAAGGTGGCTATTGAGTGTTTCATTGTGCGATTTTGAGTGCTTTAAGTGCAAACAGCCTTCTAGACTTCTTCACCTTGCTTCTAGCTACAGTTAAAAATCTAATGACACTTATTTAATAAAGAGTTCTAATGTACTATGTGGAGTTTTTATGTGCAGTTACTTTATGAAATTATTGAGCAGCTTTTAGTACTACTTTTGATAAAAAGAGCCAGGTTCCTTATAAACAAACATATTTTACGCAATTAAAAGTTCCTGTACATGTTGTAGAAAAAAACAACGAGTCTAGACTTAAAAACAGTTGATAATAAAGGGCTCTTCTCAATATTTTAGAATGTGAGGAATTCATTTGTCAAGTCATAACATTGAAAACAGGCTTAATCATTGTGGTCAATGTCAAGGCTATCAACTTGGAAAATTTGTTTCCAGACAGGCTAAGAATCATTGCTCTCTTCAAAGGCAAGGCAGCCCACTAAATTTTTCAAGCACAGTACGTCCTTGGACCATCTTATTAAGATATTTCAATTTGCCTACATAGATAGAGAATAAGTTGGAGAGGATGCAAGGAAGCAGTCATTTTTTGCCCTAGGTACTTGGAAAGGAATATCAAACTTTCCTTATTATTCTGTTGTGATGTAAAAATATCCAGCTAAATTACCATAGGATACAAGAGAGTCTTTGCACATTCATGACAGGGTATAGCAATTTTAATCTTTCTAATTTTTTAGCAGTTTTCTTTGTCTGCTGCTGCCAGAGGCTGGTGCTGATTATAAGCTTTTGAATCTGATCTCCAGCATGGTACTTTGCAACAAATACAATTTGATTGCAATTTTATTCCTTAAAGGGTCCTTAGTTAAGTGATAATTGTTAAGAAAAAGTTTGTTTTTTATTACTAAAAAGTAATTGTAATGACAAATGCAGGGTTCCACAGCCCCTGGCAGATTAAGTGTTTTAGAGAGAATTTCAAGGGGGAAATGGGAAAGCCAGACATTGACTGAGAGGACAAGAAAGTAGACTCTTAAAAAAAATAATAAATTGACTTACTTCAATCAAGAATACCTTGCGAACTGAATCCAATTCATGAATAATTTGCTTGAACCACAACTCATACACTAGAAAGGAATCAATATCTTTGTATAGGATATGTTGAAGGTTTTCTGATGAATAGAATAAGTTAAGTTTCAAATAGATTTCCATGGTCACTACAATAAATATACTTTTAGGAGTTATCCTTTCAGGAACAAACTATTTGGCTTGACATATATAAAGAAAAGAATCAGAAAGAAACAAAACAAAATAAACAGAATTGTTGGTATGTATGAAATGACATTAAAAATATCATATTAAAACAGAGAGGCAACATAGAGTGACAGAAAAAAGTTTATTCTTTATTGATTAACCACAATTGGTACTGTAAAGAATAAATATTATGGTTAAGTGGTCTATACAGGGTCCCATGCCACACTAAGTCTGCCTTTGGTCCCATCAATGTTTTAAACAGCAGTGAAACTCCTACATAAGCACTCTGCATTTAATGCTGTACCTTTAATCTATTCTTACTTAAACCTATGACCAAATTTAAGAATCCTTTTTGAGGGCAACTTTAAAAGCTGAGAAGCTTAAGATTAACTGCAATTAATCTTTCATTTAGAACTGGTGCAAGACGATTTTGTAAAAGTAGCAAAGCAAATAACATTTCCTGTGCTAGATGAATAAATCTCATCATGGTGGGCAATTTTACTTCATTAGACATGGCTTGAAAAGCCAATTGCTTTTAATTGTAAAGGAGGCCCAAAAATATACCAAATAATTTTGGAAAAAAGACATTAAGTGGACCAAAGTAACATTCTGGTTTTAGGAATCCTCTCTCCTTTTGTTAATAATTTATGAACTTGAATTAGTGGTAGATCTGAAGAAATAGGTCAAAAGAAAACAGGGTAGCTGTTACCTTAAATATGAAGAGATGTGCTGCAGAACAGGGTATACTTTTCAGATTAAAATTATTAGACAGAATATTAAGAATTGCATTAAAACTCTGGGACAGGCTAACAAAATCAAGGAAATTGCTTGGGACAGGGTATTTAGAAGCAAAGTTAGAAATTATTTCATTTATTTGCTCCCAAAAAAACACCCATTAATCTCAATGCAGATCCTCTTACTGCTCACGTATATTCTCTATGGGACAGGGTCTGGGGGCAAAGGGTTTCTGCACAACCCCATCAAAGTCTCCCCCTCCCTGAAAAAGTGTGCTTTGAATCGAGCATCAGCTACAACAATTTGCTCTGCTAAAGCAATTATAAATCATTGGTAAGATAATGAAATGTAACTACAAAAGTTACCTTGGTGTACAATTATAAAGAGATGTTCATCATGCACATCTGATAGTGGTTTTTGACACTCCAAAAGAGGCTCAATCTGAATCAAAGAACATTATATCATCAAAGTATTTCTTGAATACTTGCCTAATTTGTTTATACATTGAAATGCTTGGCTAGTCAAAAACTGAGTAATGCCAATATAATAAAAATGTTTTCATTATTTAGAGCAAAGGGGATTCAATGAAATGTTGGCCCACTAAATTTGGCAGTCAATATAATCCTTAGCTGTAAATAGAATACAATGCTCATTTCTTATCTATCTAGACCAGCCCACTTGCCTGGTCTGTCCATTTCCCCCTTGCATAACCATGTTATTTCAATAATTTTGTACTTTTGGTGAATAACTAGCATACTAACAAACATAGAATGTAATGCCAATGAACTGGCTCTGTACAATATTGATAGATAGATAGATGGAAATTTGCTTAGCCATTCAAAATTTCTAAAGAAATTGCGCTTTACATCTGACTCTAATAGAATCAATAACAAGCTGCAGATTCTTAGAATGCATATCCATATCAACTTCATAGGATACAATATTCAGTTGTTAAGATGATGACACCCTAGGTTGGAAGAAACTCCAAAGAAGCGGAGTGCTAAGTAATGTTATCTTTAGGTTATCAAAGCTTCATCAACAAATTGTTTATAGTTTAGTAATTACACTGCTTAAACATTTAGATTGCCTGTTTTTTGTATAGCTAATGGGATGGTACTTCTGTTTTAGAATTTCAAGGCATTTTTTTTTGGTAGAATGACATCTAGATAATTGAAATTTCTCTCACCATCAGCGGCCCTGACACAGTGGGGATGACACATAAAAGTAAGGGAATTGTCATGAAACCCAGCCCCCACTGTCAGGGACCTTGAAACCCAGCCCCCACTGCCAGGGGCCTTGTTCTTGCTTGGCATATATAATAAGGCTGCAACTTATGTCAGTATTTCACAAAAGCTTCTGAGTGAATATACTTCATTTTAATTGCATTAGAAAGCTTCACATTCTTCATTCAGTTTAACATAGGTATTTGTTGTTATTTAAATGGCAGTTGCATGATTACTATATCAAAAATGTATCTAGTGGAATTAACCATAATGTGAGTGCAAAATGAAACAGGAAATGCCTGCATAAACATGAGCTAACAAAAAGGAACAAGTGAGAATCATGTGATGGCATTCATTATTACAACAAATGCAGAATCATGCAAGAAGTGCTAGTCGACTCTCCATGATCTAATGAATTATAATTCTAATTGTTATTGATGCCAAATTCTAGATCTTTAGGACTAGCATTAAAATGAAGGGGCAAAAAGGTGGCAAGGGAGGTTCGATTATGCACGAGCATAAAATAAATAGTGAAATAATCAAGAGTTCGTTTAAGAGCCAACCTGAAGGTATTCTCCATAAGTGACGCCACTTTTTGCAGCTGTAGTGTCTGCCCTTGTACTATAAAAAGTAATATTTACTTTCATTAACAGGTATGGTCTTCAGCTAGTGTATATTAAGGGCAAATAACTTCAAGTGCAGTGCAATTAAAACGTTAAAATGTTCAAAAGTGTTTCAACTAGTCACTAGCGTTTCAGTTAATCAATGTAACGTACACCTTGAGAGATGATTATCAAAAACAATGATTATCACAAAATATTGCAAACATGGCTCTGCAATCAAGTTACAACTGCTGCCTTTGAAGAAAGTATGTATAAATATGTATAAACCTCTCTAACGTAAATAACAGGACTAAGCAAAGCTTGTTTACAGCCTGGCTTACAAATAAATTGATAAAGTTGATATAAATTGATATGAAATAAATAAAGGTGATTCCCACAGCAGCATAAAGTTAACTTTAATGATGGAAATAAATCCAGCTTACATCAGCCATGGCCTTGGCTTTGCATTTATATTCTTTTAAAAATATTCTCTGTTATTAACAATAATTGATCGAATGTTGAGCACACTTCGAGCGCAACGGATGCTAATCACAGATCTGACAAGGAAATTGTGGGAACTGAAAAATACAGAATCTCAGAAATACATACTGGTTCTCTGTGGGTATCTCAGAAGCTGAATTTGAGAACGGGCAACTCATCTTGGTGCGAAATTATTTGTACGGATGGAGCGAATAACGTTGCTTGATGGGTATAAATTTTTCACGAGCGTTTATTTAAGAACCATACTTCATTTCCACTGTCATGTGTCTATTAGGAAAGTGCCTGGAGTTGCTGGTGAGTGGCTGGAAAATTGGTCAGCTGACCATCACACCCCCAAACAAATCACATGGTCTATTTAAAAAAGAATCTTTATGGCAGTTTCCCTAGACTTGCTCTACGAATAGGGAATTCTGCAGGGACGCCTGCCTGGGGCAGAAGGGGCAGTGTTGGTGCTGAGGGCATATTGTGAAGTTTTTCTACCAACATAACGTAATGGTAACTTCTACGAGGGTAGGGTAACATAATAAAACATTAACATGTATATCTGCCTGTCATCCTTACAGCTGGATTTTTTTTGTTAATGTTAATGTTAACGAAATTATCCATACATAAAAATGGGTATTAAATCGTCTTGTCATTTCTCCTTCCTAATAGGTTCCCGAAGTACTTCTGGGGAAACAAGTCTTTTGTTTATCTACTAGTAGCTTTGCCGCTCTCCTTCTTGTGACCCACCTTGTCACAGACAAACTTTTAAACTTTGCGTTTTTGTGCTGGTGTTATCATCTCCCTAACCTTTTTCTAAAAGAAATTAACATAATGGTCAAAGCGGTCTCTAATACTTCAGGGCACTTCTTGCTCCCTCTGCCCGGGTGCATTCATTTCTTGCTTGAGAGAGGAGTGTTGAAAAGTTTTCCCAGGCTAGCTGTTTTTCATGTTATTGTTATTCTGCTTTTTACGTATATATTATCTAATAAGCTGTAACTAAGGTTTATAAAGCACTCTAATATTGGCTTTTTGCACTTGCACTTGCTTTTAAATTGTTAGCGTTTTTGGGGGAGAAAAGATTTTCCTCCCTTTTGTATTATAGTTTAGAATTGGGGAGCAGAGTCGCGCAACAGGGTTGAGGAGTAGTTCGGTTTTAATGGAGTGCTCTGAGAGCACAGATTGCGAATTTAGTTAAAGAGTGCCAATTTTATCGAGTGAGATATTGTTCGTAACGGAATTGAAAGTTTTTATAACCATTTTACGCATCGCATCGGATTTGTATAAAGAATTATATATATAACCAGTTTTGCTGTTCCAAATTTTGTTTATTATTTTTATCGAACTGTGGAGACAGAGGCAGGAGGGAAACAAATACTCCTCTCTCAAGCACGAAGTAGACTTGGAGCATGTCTACAATTTCCTATAATGAGCTCTTCCTTGTGCAGAAGCTGCCGCACTGCGCTTGCATGCGTAAAACAAATTTACAATTTCATTTTCAAATAATCAAGTGTCTTGGCGTGATTGCGTGATCAATTCTGAAGTATGCTTGGAATCGAGCAAGAAATTTTTAGCGTGATCTGTGACTCACTCAATGGTGTGATTGCGTGAAAACGATTGCTGCAAACGAATTTCTGTTCTACTAGTGCCTACTATTTTACCAGCAGAAAGTCTTGGTTTCCTGTACCAGATAAATGTATCCGGTAGCGTAGCCAGGGAGGTAAACATTTTTTGTGGAGGGCAAAGGCGAGATAAACAAGAGAAATTGGGTGTTCAAAACCTCTTGAACACCAGGATACGCCCTTTTTCAAAGAGACTTTTTGCTTTTGGGTGGGGTCCACCCCCTCTTACTTCCCCTGTCGCTGCGCTACTGAATGTTGGTGATGAATGGTTCCTATATTGATTCTTTTGCAAGTTCTTTTATGGGCATGTTGTCGTTTTATGATCTAGTTTAACGTGCAGAAAACACGGAGCCAGCAAGAGACGATGTTGTGTGACCGTTGAATTTACTGTGTTATTGATTACGTTACTGTGGATACGGAGACGATGGGAGGTGTTAATGACAATGACACAATGGAAGGCTTGATTACGTTCGACAATGGTCACTACAAAGGTATCCAGTTTAGAAATTCCAATGCCAACGCCTCCAACAACAAGGACGCTACATGCAAAATATTGTCATGACTGAAAATCTCCTAGCAGAGAGTTTTTGTTAAAGACTCATTGCTAACAGTGAGCCATTGCGCTACGCAAGCATCCCATAATGCATTTTCAGACAGTCTGAAATCAATTATGGTTAATCAGTAGAAGTTTACTGCCATTGT